>BHDV01019255.1:9854-24566 GCA_005406045.1 Adoxophyes honmai
ATTTTCATGTAAAGATATCTCTATGTTCTCCCTCAGCCAAAATTTTGAAAAAAATGTATATTATAGGACGTTAGTGGGAGTATCATCAGTGAAAAAATTGGAGCGGTCTCTAACGCGGAAGTAAAAAAAAATTTTTTTTGAGAACTTTAAATGGATTTTTTTTTATTTTTTTGTATGACGTAATGAAAATGTAATAATGGTAGATTATTCATCTCTACTAAATGCACAATATGTGTGAAGCACGCAAAAATAGGTTCACTAAAAAAAAAAATATCAAAGAAAAATTATATTTCTTTTTTTTTTATTTCAATAAAAACTATGAAGTTTAGGGTGCTGAAATTTTGCACATTAATTACTAATGTAAAGCCACACCACCCATAAAAATTACAAGCCTAAACTCGGTGGGGGCAGATTCACTTAGCTTATCCTGGCATGCCCATGTTTTACAAAAATGTTGTCCTAAAGCACCCTCATTTAGTTTCGAACATAGAACTAATAATCTATTCCGAATCATGCAAAGAACAGTACTAGGTCGTTAGTCGAAACAAAATTCACATTGCAACATTCCATCTTACATCAACAACGATATATCGTCGCCATTACCTGTTTCTGTAGTGACGAAAATCGCTTGGCGAGCGCAGGTGACTAACGTATTCATTACACCGTTTTATTCACCACATGTTGCATGTGATGACTTGATGAGTGATGAAGGAATTAATCTACTACATTATGCTTCAAAGATAAACTTGCAGCGACTTTAGCGCCGCTTATCGCCCAGTATAAAAAAATATACTAACCCCATCTAGTCAAATAACAAACATAGCACTTATACGTTTGAATGATACAATGCTAACTAAAAAATAACCTGTATGCGATAATAAACAGTTCAACAACTTACCTTTCACAGCCGAAGGGTTGACTAGATCTTTAGACAGGACAAACGGCACGCCTCGTCCGAACTTGTCCTGCCGCACCAGCTCGCCTGACTCCCGCGTCACCCAGAACAGGGACGACTCGAACACGTCCAGTGACACAGGGTGCTTCAACATGTCGCCCTTGAGTACCGTCTTCCGTTGAGTCCCGTCGGATCGCATCATCTCAATGGTATTCAATTTGGTATCCACCCAATAGATGGTATGGTCCATCGCCATGTCAATAGCTAACCCGGTCGGATGCCGGATGTTTTCCGTGATCAAAGGCCGTCGTTGAGAACCGTCCATCCAAGCTGTTTCGATCTTCGGTGCTGATCCCGCATCAGCCCAATACATCTTTCCAATCTGCGGATCAACAACGACAGACGTCGGGCTCTCAATGCCAACAGTGACCAGCGCGCGTCTGTACCGACCATCAGTTCTGGCAACCATTACACGACCACGCGGTTTCGAGCCGGTCCGATCAGCCTCAGTCCAGAAGAGGTTGTCGCCAACGTAATCGACAGCTAAAGCGGTGGGCTTGGAGCTTCCCTTCATGTTCAGATCCTGCGCGAAGCCACTCTTGACTTCCCCTTGGAGAGCGTTGACCATGTAGGATCGTTTGATGGTTTTGTCGTAGCTGTCAGCCCAGAAGACCATCTCGTGTTTAGGATCGTAGTCGATGGCCTCGATGCGCTTCTCCGAGGAGATGACTTCGTATTCTTCGTTCTTGTCTTGCACGAAGGCGCGTATTTCGGGGCCGTTGGCAAACATGAGGACCACTTCGTCTTCCGTGGCTTTGCACACGCCGGAAAGACTGTCGGCCAATCTGTAAAGAAAAAACAAGGATTTTTATAAATTAATCTTTGTAACAAAGAAAGCGTCTAGTTCATCCAACTGTTGGTAAACAGCCTGGGGATCATGCTTTGGGACACACTACGTCGTGTCGTGTTGTCTAATTAGATACAGTTTAACATTAAATAAATCATTTTATTCATGATTCTGGTCTTTAGCCATGACATTACAAGAGATTTTCTCATCAGAATTTTCATGTCATCTACTAATCCTGCAGCGCTCGCTCTATTCTGTACCCGAGTGAAGTAAGTATCAACCATTGCAATTAAAGTCACAAAAGTCATTACAACTTAGGCGGTTGGCAGCGCATCATCAATCGGCCGGTTTTGCACAGTAGGGCGCGAACAGAGATGCGTGCAAATAGACTATAGGTGTCACTGTCTAACTAGAGACGTCAGAAAGTGACAGGTAGCCTATCCCGCGCAAAGAGACTCGCGTGTACTGTCATCGAATAGCCGAAATAAACAGTCCCCAATCGCGGTAACGAAAGACGTTAAGATCGGTTACATGCAGCTTTCTCTCTGTGGCCTTTGGTCCCTAGGCATAACACCTGGAGAGATCTCTCTATTGGAGTATTTCCCGAGTGGATGAAAACAGACTTACTTGAATCCTTCTCGACAGCTGCAGCTATAGCTGCCATTCAGGTTATCACACAGCTGGGAGCAGTGATGGTCGCCGCCCGCGCATTCATCCACGTCCTCGCACCGCTTGGGGTCGGCGTGCGAGATGATCCACCCCTGGTAGCAGGAGCAGATGTATCCGGCTGCGCCCACGCCGCCGGTGGCCAGGGGCTGCGTTAGGTTGGTGCAGAAGTGCTCGCAGCCGCCTGGACAAAAGGATTAAGTGATTGCTGGGTCATGAAATGGGCTCATTAGGTGAATTACATTGAAGTATCATACAATCATACAGCCGTGGTAGTCCAGCGGTTCGAACTGTGGCCTCTCAAGCAGAGGATCGTGGGATCAAACCCACCTCTGAATTTTTCGGAATTTATGTGCGATATCGAATTTGATATTTATCACGAGCTATTCGGTGAAGGAAAACATCGTGAGGAAACCTACACACAGCGACGAAGTAATTCAACGTTGTGTGTGAAGTTCCCAATCCGCACTGGGCCCGCGTGGGAACTATAGCCCAAGCCCTCTCATACTGAGAGGAGGCCTGTGCCCTGCAGTGGGACGTATATAGGCTGATGATGATGATCATACAATCATACATAGGTACAATAAGCCCATGTTCTAAATGGGGCGGGCTTAGAACACAAAACGTGACAGACAAAACCATGGTTACTCGTATAACTATTTCACGCTTCGCAAGTCGCAACCTCTTCTAGAATAGTTTTACGTTCGACAACGAAGGAAGAGATAGTATAATAGTGACAGGTTGCTAACCTGTCGCCTAGAGCATATCTAAACCTATTTCCTTAGTCGCCTGTTACGACATCCACGGAAGAAATGGAGAGGAGTTTATGTATATCTAGATCTGAACGTATACGAGGGAAATTATGATATTTAATTATCAAACTTATCCCTCCTTACCCTTGGTCGTGAGGTCGCAAGTCTTCTCATGATGGCAACCCCGCTCGTCAGATGCGTCACCACAGTCATCAGACAGGTCGCAAAGCTGCGTGCGCGCAACGCACTTCCTGTTAGCGCACTGGTACTGCGCATACGGGTCGCAAGGCTTGGCCCGCGCCGCGCAGAGCGTCATGTTGTTCTCGTCGGAGCCATCTCCGCAGTTGTCTACGCCGTCACAGACTTGGTATCTGTGGAGATTAGTGTTTTATGATTATTTTGTGGTGGTAGGTATTGTGTGATGTTTAGGCTGCCTGACACTGGTGTGGAGCGAAGTAAAATCCACCAATAGATTTGCATCCACTGAAGAGGAACGGAGATTTTATGGAATTCCATTGGTGGAATTTTAGCTCGCTCACCGGTCCCCTGCCTCGCTCCACTCCAGTGAACAGGCATCGGTATAGTCCTTATAATAAAATTATGTTATCTAACTTTTGAGTTAGACACTGATGTAACGCCCAAACCATATTTGTCGTTTGTTAAGTACCTACCAACTAGCAGTTCCGGCGAAATTTGTTCCGCCTCATGCTACATTTTATGTCACATCCCTAAGAACAGGATAACAAGTATCCTATATCTATCTCCTGGTTCTAAGCTCCCTCTCCACCAATTTCCAGCCAAATCGGTTCGGCCGTTCTTGAGTTATCAATAGTGTAACTAACACAACTTTTTCACAGACCTGGGCACGCATCGATGGTTAGCGCAGTGGAACCGTCTTAGTGTGTCGCAGTTGAAGTTAGTGCACAGCGTGGCCGCCTCGTCGCTGCCGTCGCCGCAGTCGTCGGCGCCGTCGCACAGGTCCGACTGCGACACGCACAGGTTGTTCGCGCACTGGAACCTGCGACACGACAATCGTAAGTCCTATATTTTAACATCTACAACTTTGTTTTGGGTACTTTTTGATGAAACTTACCATTTTTGTGAAAAATTAAAAAAAATATAAAATTTGGACATTGGGGCCCGAATAAGTCCCGTAGCTCACATGGGACCGATGGGGACTTTTGACGCTTTATTTTTTACGGTAAAACTAAGGTTTCTACGGAGATTTGGCTTTGTCGGAATTTTCTTTATTTCAATTGTCTAATCTAAGTTGACCGGACTAGTTGTTCCGAAGGAAGCAGTTTGTTGTAAGAAGTTAAAGTAGAATCTCCTTACACCCCTTTAATCTACTCATTTGTGTTTTGTGATAAACAATATTTGCCTAGTTATTCCAAGCTTGTGTGAATATATTTTACTATCATCGCCATTTTTAGCAATATTCATTATTTTGCTAGGTATCAAGTTTAAAATCAGAACACAAGTAATAATGGGTGTTATGTACTAACCTGCTTTCTGGGCAATATCTGCCGCCAGGGAAGCGTGGCGGGCATCCGATCTCGTCCGACAAGTCGCGGCAGTCGCGGTCGCCGTCGCAGCGGAAGTACGACGCGATGCAGTGGCCCGACTTGCACTGGAACGTTCCATTCTTGCACTGGAAGCCGCCGCACGCGAGCTCGTCCGAGTTATCCCCGCAGTCGTCCTCATGGTCGCAGCGCCATCGCGACGATATGCACTTCCCGTTGCCGCATTTGAATTCAGATTCCGAGCATTCGCGGTATTGGTGCTGGCACACACTCTCCGCTTCATCGCTGCCGTCTCCACAGTCGTCCGTGAAGTCGCAGAGCCACTGTTTCGGTATGCAGCGCTTGTTTTCGCAAGTGAAGTCCGTATCAGCGTTGCAGGATGGGCAGTTCTCTGGTAATTCATCAGAGCCGTCTCTGCAGTCGTCTTTGCCATCGCAGAATAGCCATTTAGGTATGCATCTGTAGTTGGACTGTCCCGGGCAGCGTCTCCAGCCGGTCGTGCAGTTCTTCTGCCGACACATGTAGGCGGGCTCATCAGAGTCGTCTCCACAGTCGTTGTCAAAGTCGCACATCCAGAGTTTGGGGATGCAGCGGCCGTTTTTGCAGGAGAACTCGGTATCGGGGTTGCAAGTGCGGTTGTGGCACATGGCGGGGTCTTCGTCGCTGTTGTCTTTGCAGTCCGTGTCGCCGTCACACTTCCAGCTGTCGAGGATACAGCGACCGCTCGATTTACACTTGAATTCAAGGAGAGGGCACTCGTGCGCGCACTCGGCTTCATCGCTGCCATCGCCGCAGTCGTCAGTGCCATCACAGATCGTAGCAGCCGGCGTGCAGTTGGTGTTCTTGCACTGGAAGGAGCCAGCTCTGCAATGTCTGACGGGGCAGGTGTCGGGTTCATCAGACCCGTCCATGCAGTCCTTCTCGCCGTCGCACTTCCAGAACCACGGGATACACTTCTCGTCGCGCCCATTGCACCTGTGCTGCCCGTCCGTGCAGTTCGCGATACAGGTCTTCATGTCCCTCGCGAGGTAGTACTGGTTCGGACACGCGCACTTGTAAGTGGTAGCGCCCTCCTCTCCGTACCCTTCGATGTTTAGGTAGCTGGATTCGTGAGGCGGCGCTATGAGGCAAAGATGCGAGCATCCTCCGTTGTTGGTGCCGCAAGGGTTCGGGTAAGGCAGCTGTCGCAGCGGGTGTACCACGTGGATATCGTACGGCCTGTGCGTGGTGTTTCGTAAAATGGTAAGATTTTCTCCCGAATGTTTATTGGCCTTGCTGATGGCCTTGAGATTCCAGTCGGTCCAATATATCTCATCATCGAATAAGCTGAGAGCGAAAACGTGCGGCACTTTTTCTCCTGACAGCACGACGTGCCTGTGCCTGCCTTCGAGATCAGCAGATCCGATATAGTCCAAATGAGCGTCCGCCCAGTAGATTCTGTCTGTGAAGTAATCGATCGTCAGCGCGTTCGGCCAGGCGATGTCGTTTTCCCAGTTCAAGATGGTGGTGTAATTGGAGCCGTCCATTCCCATTTTGCCGATGTAGGCTTGCAGGTGCCAGGAAGTGAAGTACAGGTATCCCGTGCCGGGGTGGACGATGATAGCTCTTGGGTCAGCGACGCCGGTCTTCAGAGTCTTTCGGCGGGTGCCGTCCAGTTCGGAGACGTCCAGGTTCTTGGAATGCCTGTCCAGCCAGTACAGTTTTCTTCCGATCCAATCGACGGCGATGCCTTCCAAGCCGTGCGAGTCGTGTCGGATCACAACCTCCTTCGTGGGGTTCGGGTTGGTATAGTCGGACCGGTAGATGGTCTTGGCCGATACATCAGCGAAGTACATCATGTTTTCTTTAAAGTCGAAGTCGATGGCGACGACATTCATGAGGTCCTGATGGACGAGATTGTAGAGATGCGCGTCGGTGGACATATTGCGGACGTAGTATTTGTTGGTGAAGATGAGCCAGGCTGTGGTATTGTCCTTGCGCTTGCAGGTGTGTTCGTCCGGTTCCCGCTCGTAGTACTGGTCGGCGCACTTGCAGTAGTAGGAGCCGGGCGTGTTGGAGCAGCGCTGCGAGCACACGCCGGGCGTGGCCGTGCACTCGTCCACGTCCGCGCAGGCTTTACCGTCTGGCAGAAGCTTGTACCCTTGGTTACAGTCGCAGTAGAAGCCGGTGAGCGTGTCGATGCACTTGTGGCCGCACTGGTTGCTCTCCAGCTTGGCGCACTCGTCCACGTGGCAATGCGCCGGCTCGTCCGACTCGTCCGCGCAGTCCGGCACTTTGTTACACACGAGGCGGTTATCGATGCACTGGTCGTTGCTGCAGCGGAACTGGCCGGCCGGGCAGGTCTTGTTGTCGCGACCGCAGCCGACTTCATCCGAGTGATCTCCGCAGTCGTCTTCGCCGTCGCAGCGGAAATGCTTCCGGATGCACTTGAAGTTCTGGCACTTGAACTCCTGGTCGGAGCACTGCTTGTACTGCGAGTTGCAGTGCTTACCCTCGTCGGAGCCGTCGCCGCAGTCGTTGTCGTGGTCGCAGACCCAGCCCTTGTTGACGCAGCGCCCGTTGGCGCACTGGAACTGGTCGGGCGCGCACGGCGCCGGCGTCGCGCAATGGTGAAGCGTAGCATTCTCGTCCGCTCCATCGATGCAATCAGGGTCGCCATCGCACAGCCATTTGCGTGGAATGCATTGCGCGCGGTTCCAGAGTTTATTCTCAGCGCATGTGTACTCAGTATCAGGGTCGCAGCGGCGCGCGTCGCACTGATGGCGCGCGTCTTCGTCACTGCCATCGAGGCAGTCGTTGTCGCCGTCGCAGATGTATATCCGCGGCACGCAGTTGCCATTATCACAGGTGAAGAGATCCCCGAAGCAGGTGCGGCCTTCGGAACGGCAGTATTCTGGTGGTTCGTCGGCGCCATCACCGCAGTCATCATCTCCGTCGCAGTACCACGTGGCGGGCACGCAGCGGTGGTTGGGGCAGCGGAAACTATTTTGCGGGCAGGTGCGCTGCGCACAGTGTAGCGGCTCCTCGTCAGAGCCATCGCCGCAGTCGTTGTCGCCGTCGCATAGCCAGTACGGCTCCACGCAGATGTTCGTCTTTTCACACTTGAGATGATTAGCGGGACACGTGGTGTTCCGTGGGCAGCGCTCGTGCGTCTCGTCGCTAGTAGCGTTGTCTTTACAATCATTGATTCCGTTGCAGACCTGCGCCTGAGGAATGCAGCGCGAGTTGGCACACGTAAACTCCCCATCAGCACACGGCGCGTAAACGCAGCCTTCCTCATCTGACCCGTCCTTGCAATCGTTCTCGTGATCGCACTTCCACGACTTGAAGATGCAGCGGCCGTTGTTGCAGCGGAACTCGTGCGGCGAGCAGGAGTGGTAGGCGCAGTAGTCGTGCTGCTCGTCGGAGCGGTCGCCGCAGTCGTCGTCGCCGTCGCACGCCCACATGCGGCTGATGCAGCGCCCGTTGGCGCACGCGAACTTGCCCGCGTCGCAGGTCACATTACGCGGCACACACATGCGACCCTCGTTAACCAGCTTGCTATTATCGTCGCAGCGGCATTCGGCGGTGCCATTAGGCGCGGGATGGCAGGACTGCGCGCAGCCGCCGTTACTAATCAAACAGGCGCTCGCCCGACAGGCCTGTCTCGCGGCGCTGAACACGTGCAAATCGCGCGGGGAATCCTCCAGCCGCTTGACCAGCTCCACCATGTTAGCGCCGGTGTGTTTCTCGGCACGGTACACGCCGCGCAGCTGCAGATCTGTCCAGTACATGTAGTTGCCGAACACGGTGATCGCGAACGGGTAGATGGTCGCCGAGACTAAAACTTCGCGGTCCGATCCGTCCATTTTAGAGCGCTCGATCTTCTCGCGGACGGCGTCGGTCCAGTACAGCATAGACTCGTCGAAATCTATCGTCAGGCCGCTGGGTTGCGAGAGGTCCTTGTCGATGATAGCTTTTTTTAGAGATCCGGCCATTGTGGTGCGGTAGATTTTGCCGGAGGTTCCGAACCGGCCCCAGTCGGTGTAGTAGAGGGTGCCGTTGCAGGGGTCCACGACGATGGCCCGCGGCCGCTCGACGCGCGCGATCATCACTATCATGGACCCGTCGAGGTTCATGGCGTAGATGGAATTGTTGGAGCTGTCGGTCCAGTAGATCTTCTTCTGAGTCCAGTCGTACGCGATACCCTCAGGGTTGATGTTCTTGCTCAGGATGGTCTGAATGTTGGAGGGGTCGGGGTTGTTGGACGGCATCCAGGCGATCTTAGCCCAGGGTCGGATCTGTGTGAAGAACAGTTTGTTGTCAGCGTAATCAAACTCGACTCCGACGACGTTCGTGAGGTTCACGACGGGCTTGAAGGGGGTGCCGGTAGATTTGGGGTCGAGGTTGACGGCGCGGATCTCAGTGCGAGTCGTAAAGACCAGATATTCGTCCACGACGTCACATTTCTTGGGGTTGGTCTTGGAGACCTGTCCTGTTGCGCACTCGCACCGGTGCATGCTAGTTCTGGTATCATCTGGAGGATAGCTGAAGCAGAGTTGCTCGCAGCCACCGTTTCCTAACTTTCTGCAAGGATTGTTTTCGTCGATAGGTTGGTTGTTGATATCGAATATGACAATGTCTCTCAATTTAGGTAAGTTTGTCCTCATTTTTTCCGGTAGTGACATGTTTCCTGGAAGTTTAGATGCCTTGTAAATTGTCTGCAAATTCCTATCAACCCAGTAGACGCTGGTCGTGTGGATAGCAATACCCATCGGGTTCGGTAAATTGGAACGGATGACTTGTCTGCTTCCACCGCTGTAAGATATCCTCTGGATCTGGTCCAATTTGGAATCTACCCAATAAACATCATGAGACAGCATATCGATGGTCAGATCTCTAGGGTTTGAAATTCCGGAGCTGACTACAGTTTCCCATTTAGATCCGTCGAGGTAAGCTTTGCCGATGCGTGGGTACTGTCCATAATCGATCCAGTATAGCAACCGCTTGATAGGGTTGACTGCGAGTTCTCGTGGCGCATCCATGGTCTTCTTGACAAGAACTTTTCTGTGAGAGCCATCTAGCCAGCACACTTCCACGTAGTTTTCATGAGGGAAGACATTAGTGAAATATAGATTGCCAGCGACCCAATCCACTGCGAGGCCGCGGATCCCATTGCTGCCGATGCCATCTTTGACGACGTGCTGCATCTCTGTGCCGTTGGGCCGGATGCGGAAGATGCCGTTCCACTGTCCACGGTTGAACTCCACCCAGTAGATGTAGTTTTCGGCGAAATGGATGTCCACGTGTAGGATGTGGTGTCCCGCGCCGGTGACGGGGACCATAGCCTCGGCGCTGTCGTCCAAACTGTACCCACGGATGAGATCAAGTTGCGACACGACTGCGAACGTCTTGTAGGGCACGCAGTTGATCTCATTCTCCTTCTTGTAGCCGATGGAGCAGGTGCACACGCGCGAACCGCCTTCGCCTGGGATGCAGATCTGTTCGCAGCCCCCGTTGTTCTGCAAGCAGGGGTGGTGAATCATCTTCCTCTTCTGGAATATCGTAAGAGACTTGAGGTCGCTCTCGTTGTCAATAATGCTCTTGATATTGTCTCCGTTCGGGAGGTCAGCCTTGATGATTTTCTCGTGTCGCTGATCGAGGACGTAAAGTCTCGAGTCGAGGACGGCGATAGCTTTAGGGTAGGAGATGTCGTTGGACTCGGAGAGGATGGTGCGGCGGTCGTTGCCGTCGGTGTTGACGCTGCTGACGCTGGCGGGGTACTGCGTGCTGTAGTACACGATCTTCTTCTCCACGTCCACGGTGATGGCTTCCGGGCGCTCGATGGAGTCCACTAAAACGACGGCATTGGTGCCATCCATGTTAGCGCGGCCGATCTTCGCGGGAACTCCGTAGCCACCCTCATCAGACCAGAAGATTTTTCTAAAAACAAAGTTCAACAATTAGATCCAGTAACTACAACACGACAAAAGAAGGATCGGAGAAGAAATCTGTATTCTATCAACTTACCCTTCAGTGGGGTCCAAGCATATTCCTTTAGGCCGCGCGATGGAGACTCTGCTTCCATCGTTAGCCAAAATAATAGTCCTGTATTTAACTTTGCCGTCCACGCGAACCATTTCGATGTTGCTGGCGATACGGTTAGCCATATACAAGTTGCGTCCGAGCCAGTCGAAGGCGATGGCCGATGGGGCGCCGACGATGCCGGTGTCGTCTCCGAAGAATTCCATCTTCTCACCACCGCCGTAAGGCATGCTGTAGATCGTGCAGTTTTCGTTATCCTCGCTGTCACCAGCTACCGACTGCAGCCAATACAGCATGTGTCCTTGGCGGTCATAGTCAATTTGGACGCCGCCTGAAAAATTATCCTACATTTAGTACATCATCCTCAGTTAACTGTGATTGATTATTTATATGATGTATTTGTTTTACCTTGAACCCCAACTACTGGTGCGAGCTGGCCTGCCTTGCCAGAGCCATCCGGTGACAAGTCGATGATCTGTGTACCCTTCAGTACCATCAGATATGCGTTCTCTTCTGCAAAAAAAACTCATTTAACATCCATTCAATACGAACAACATAATTGGCATATTGTTTAAAAGCATACGTACCTTCGACGCATTTTCCTTCCGGAAGTAACTTGAAACCGGGTTTGCACATGCAGGTGTAGCCGGTGGTGCTGTTAGGGCTGAGCAGGCAGAGGTGCTGGCAAGAGTCGGCGCGGCACGGGGAAGGATGCGCCGGCTGCAGAGACGGATGGTGCACGTGGATGGATAGCGGCTGAGAGATCAGGTGCGACACCACCGTCTGGTTCGAGCCTTTGAACTTATGCGCCGACAGCACTCTGTTCAGCTGGCGATCCGTCCAATAGAGAGTATCTTCGAACATCGTCAACGAATGCGGATGCAACAGGTAGTGGCTACCCGCGAGCACTTGTTGTCTTCCCGTTCCGTTGTAATTGCAAAAATCGATAAAGTCCAACTTGGAGTCGGCGAAGTAGACGCGTTGTGTGGCCGTGTCGAGGGTCAACCCGTTGGGCCAGTAGATCTTGGTGGTTATGATGGCCATTCGTTGCGAGCCGTCCATACCCACGCGCTCGATGCGAGGGTTTTCGCCCCAGTCGGTCCAGAACAACCATTTCGCATTAGGAGCGGGATCCAAGCACATCCCTCTGGGCTGTGTGATATTCCCGCTCAAAAGAGTCGTTCTCGCGCTTCCGTCTTCCCTAGCCACCTCGATCGTGTTGAGTTTGCTGTCCAACCAGTAGATGTTGCCACCGACCCAGTCGTACGCCAAACCCTCCACTAAATCTAGGCCGGTAGACACGAGTTCCTTTGGTTCGCTTCCACGGTCTAGCCTTGATATTGTCTTCAGTTTCATGTCTGACCAGAATATGGTTCCTGTGTGCATGTTAGAGTCAGTTGCGACGACGTTTTCGACGCTGATCGGGACTCGTTCGAGACCCTGCTCGTTTAGATCAGCGACGAGGATAGAGTGTCGGTTGGAGATGATGAGGAAGGCACTTGAGTGGTTGTTAGCCTTGCAGGAATGCTTATCAGGCGCTAGTTGGTAACCAGGGACGCAGCCGCAGCGGTAGGAGCCTTTCAAGTTCATACATTCCTGTGAACAAAGGCCGGGCGGCGAGCACTCGTCTATATCTTGGCAGAGGAAACCGTCGCTGGATAGTTCTTCGCCTGGGGGACACAGGCAAAGCGGACCATTCGGAGTTTGTTTGCATTCGTTAGAACATAGTCCGGCTTGGTGTTGACACTCTGCGAAGTCACAGCTGGGACCTAAGAACAAAGAAGAAGCGATCAGCATAAGTTCGTTAAGTTCTTCCGGGAATATAAAGCTGTTGAAAGTTGATGAAAACCTTCGTCAGCTCCGTTGGGGCAGTCGAACTTGGTGTCGCAGACTTGCGTGAGGTTGACGCAGCGCCCGGTGACTCCGGGGCACGGCCACTGTCCTGATGGGCATCTGCAAAAATACGAATATTGGTACACACATACGTCCATCACGCCTGTATACCCAAATCGGGTAGGCAGAGCACACGAAACGCTGCATAAAAAACCATGACTATTTCACGTCTCGTGGCCACTTGTAGCATATTTTTTTAGGTTTTAAGAGTTCTTGTGCCTCTAATAGAGGACTAAACGACGGTATCAGAATATTCTTCCATTTTTTCCAGATGAATGCGGCGGTTGAAACGCTCGAATAAAATGCCTGGTCATATAAACATACCTGAAGGGTGGTGGTTTGCAGGCATGCGCGGTGCCCTCGTCAGAGCCGTCCCCGCAGTCGTCGCGGCCGTCGCAGACGTAGGCCTGGTACACGCAGCGGCCCGACGCGCACTTGAAGTGGTTCGGCGGGCACGCCGCCGCGCCGCACGTCGCCGGCTCGTCCGATAAGTCTTCGCAGTCTGGGGAACCTGCAAGGTTACAGTCAGAAGCTATGTCAGATGCATGTTCTGTGCGTAAAAATAATGATACTTAGGCTGCCAGTCCACTGGAGCGGATCGAGATAAAAATCCACCAATAGAATCGCATGAAGTCTCCGCTCCTCTTCAGTGGATGCAATTCTATTGGTGGAAAACATCGTGAGGAAACCTGCACACAGCGACGAAGCAATTCAATGTTGTGTGTGAAGTTCCCAATGCGCACTGGGCCCGCGTGGGAACTATAGCCCAAGCCCTCTCATACTGAGAGAAGGCCTGTGCCCTACAGTGGGACGTATAAAGGCTGGATGATGATCACATAACGCGTATCACGACGTTAAGCAACTGGCTGAACCCTGACGGAGTGTCAGTAATCCACAAACAAGATCATCGGTCATAAGCTTGAGGCTTTCTTATCAAGACTATTGGATGGATCCATCAGGTCATCTACTCACCATCGCAGTACCAGGTCCTGGGTATGCAGATGCCAGAGCTCTGGCACTGGAACTGCTTGTCTGGCGAGCATTGGTGCGGCGCGAGCGACGGACAGCCCGCCTCGTCGCTGCCGTCGTTACAGTCCGGAATGCCGTCGCATTTGTACGCCTCCTGCAATATTAAATGTTACTTCGGTTACAAGTCATCGTTCGGTTATAAAGGACATCCAAGTACACACATCACGCCTGTATTCCGAAATGGGGTATGGCAGAGAACAAAACAAAGACAATTTGCTAGTCTGTCGCCTAAAATATACCGGAACTTATTTTCTTAGTCGCCTGAGTATTGTCGTTTTAAGAAAAAAAGCCTTAGCGAGATTCAAAGATTGTCACAGGTTTATCGACGTTCTAGTTCTTGTCAACCTTATGCAATTGTGAAACATAATAAATCGATTGCGATATGTCGTCCTAACCAGTCATTCTTTGGACATTAAAAAATTGCAACGTCTCAGCGACACGTTTCAATCGCCCATCAAAAACGAAAGCTCCAAACGTGCTGACAGTCAAAGCGTGAAAGACAATTGCAGCGTGATGGCGTCACAGTATCGGTCGTAATAAATCCAAAGTCGAAATATACGCGTTCGTACCATCACCCTACCGCGCTACGTCGCTCCGCTTTGGAGCTGAACAGAAAAACCTCCGTCCAGCGTGACTCACCTGCACACATTGCTTGAGGTCAGCGCACTTGAACTGCGAGGCGAGGCAAGACACCGGCGGGCAGTCGGCTTCGTCTTGCTTGTCGAAGCAATCGTCATCGCCATCGCAGACCCATGACGCTGGGATACAGTGCCCCGTGCGTGGACATGTGAACTGGAAGTAGATAGACAGTATTTGAATCACTTTGAATCATGATGGATCACAAATTGGCCCGAAACATGTCCAGCTAATCTTGATATAAACATGTCAGTGCATCAGTTTTTTTTCTACGAATAAAATGCTGACTTATAACATAAAACGTGTCAAAAAACTCCACCTAATGAATGAAACTATGATGCTTAAATTGATGAATGAAATAATAATGACTATACCTTATCGGTTTAGGTAGTTAAAACAATGTAAACAATCTTGACGTGTCTTTTTATTTAAACATACACTTTATAA
>BHDV01019255.1:26456-44532 GCA_005406045.1 Adoxophyes honmai
ACGGACGGACGGACAGACGGACAACAAAGTGATCCTATAAGGGTTCCGTTTTTTCCTTTTGAGGTACGGAACCCTAAAAACGATAGATTATAGTTTACGTTTTCCTCGCTAGTAGTTTTTTTTATTCCCGATCATTTCGGTGTGCCCCTCGTATTTATAAAAATATATATATAAGCTCAAAAGAGTGCTTCAAAAGAAAACATATTAGTCTTTGTTAAGGTAACAACGAACCTGGAAGTAAGCACAAGTCTTCTCAGCACAATGCGTGCCTTCATCCGACCCGTCACCGCAGTCGTTCTCAGAGTCGCACTTCCACGTGTTAGGCACGCAACGACCGTTGTCGCACTGGAACTGCGACGACGAGCAAGTCGCGTTGACGCACCCGCTCTCGTCGCTGAAGTCGCCGCAGTCGTTCTCGGAGTCGCATTTGAAAGTCGCGGGGATGCAGCGGCCGGATTTGCACATGAATTCTGAAGCGCTGCAGGTTGTTTCTGGAAGGTAAGGAGAGGGTAGTTAGTTGATGTGTAAGTACTGGGATTGACTGTATTCTTTACTTTGTATGATGGATTGATGGTAGTTTCATGAAAAAAAAAACGATATAGTAGCGAGGATTATACTATGGAAGACAAGTCCTCATTAAGATGCATACGAAAAAGGAACTAAACTTTGTCGGAAAAAAAATCTGTTACTCAAGATCTTTACGTCAAAACGCGGCTATGAGAATCCTCAATACGGAAATCTAAAAAGCGACGTTTGTAAATAAAATGGTGCCCTCATTTGTATTACCACAACACACAACTGATACTAAAAAAATAGAGACTAAAATCCACTCACTTGTGCAATTCTGTTCCTCATCGCTGTTGTCGAGGCAGTCGTCATCACCGTCACACACCCAGCTCTTGGGCACGCACCTCTGGTTCCCGCAGGTGAAGTCCCACGCGTTGGGACAGGCCTGCAGCGGGGGCTCCTTGTTGGGATCAGCCACGCAGCTCGTACCATCAGCCGCCAACTGCTCTCCATACGGACATCCACACTTCACCGTCAGCACCTCCGTGTTGTTCCGAGGAACAGCGAAACAAAGCTTCTGGCAGTTCCCGTTGTTTCTAGAACACGGCTGCATCGGATGGATCTTCTGTATCTCTTGGCTGTAAACCTTCACGCCGTAGAGACGATTGGTTTGAGGCTCACGCACCATTATGTCCTCCTGTTCACCCGTCAGCTTATGGAGCCGAACTATCGCGTCTAACCTCCAATCCGTGATGTACATGAACTCCTTGTAGATGACAATGGAGAATGGATGTCTGATCAGTCTAGAGTTGACCGTTTTGACGTCTGTGCCGTCTAGTTTGGCGTGCTGGACGTGGTCTAACAAAGCGTCGCACCAGTATACGCGGTCCGCATCGAAGTCTATGGAAAGACCGTTAGGCCAGCCGAGGGTGACGTTCTCGAATACCAACAGCCCAGTTCCGTCAGTGTTGGCTCGACTGATGTTGGCTGGACGGTCCCATTCCGAAAAGAATATGTACCCTTTGTTTGGATGCACGACAATGGCCCGCGGTCTTTTCAAATCTTTCAATAAAGTCCTCTTATACGCGACATTCCTCGTCGACAACACGTTCAGCGTCCCCTTCCTCGAGTCGATATAATACAAGTTCTTCGAAGCCCAGTCGACCGCTAGGCCTTCGACGCCCTCATTTTGTGAAGCTAACACTATCTCCCTAGTCGTACCATTCCTATGTACCCTATAAATAACGTCTTGTAAAACATCTGAATAATAAATATGTTCATCTCTCGAGTCAAAATCTAGGCCTACAAATCTCGCCCGTCTGGACACGACCGGCAGGATGGCCTCGCTGAAGCCTTCAATAACGGGATTCAGCACTTTTCCTTTGATGAACCTCTGCTGGGAGTACATAAGGAACTCCGAGATTATATCACAGTTTCTCAAGTCTGTTTCTAACCTAAAGCCTATATTACAAGCACAGCGGTACCCGAGCCCTCCGTTCTGGAGGGCCGTCACTATGCACATGTGCGCGCATCCGCCGTTGTCGACCCCGCAAGGGTTGTTGACTGAAGTCTGTTTGAGGGAGTGTATGACTGTGATCGCCTTGGGATCACGGATGTCCTTCATCTTGAAGATGGCTTGGATGCTAGAGGAGCCCTCGAATTTGTTGACAGAGCTGATGCCTTGCTTGGTGGCGTCGGACCAGTAGACGCGGTCCTCGAAGAGCGCTAATCTAGAGGGCGAGGGAACTTGCTGGCCCCTCAGTACTAGGAAGCGATGGCCGCCGTCGTAATCCACTGTCTCAATGTAGTCGAGCAGCGAATCGCACCAGAACACGCGGCGCGCGATGTTGTCCACAGCTAGACCTGAAGCTTTATAAGCTGCTTCCGAAACGATTGATTTCGCGTGTGTTCCGTCCATATTTGCGCGGATTATCTGAAAAAGATTGGGTATTGATTAGAACATAACCAGCAGTTATGCACATGTTTTCATACCAGATACTGCCAGGATGTTAGGCTTGTAGCGTCTACATAAAATGAGTGGCCACAAAACAATTTTAACTTTGACACACATAAGCATCTAAAACATCGGATTATCTATTAAAAGTATTTTCATTACAGTCAAGAACTTGTTTACTCAAATTTTTAATCGATTAATTCATCTGATACTGATACACTATATCTCAAAGCATCTTTTAACAAACCGTTCACAGTTCAGCTTAAAGAAATTTCAACCACCTTCTAATGACCCTCACCTGACTGCTATCAGCAACGAACATCAACCCCAGCGTGGGATCCAGCGCAATATCCGAGGGGCTCGTCAAATTGGAGCCGAGTACGACCGCATGCCATCTCCCGTCCAGCTCGAAGACATCAATCTTCTGGCCCACAGCATCAGCCACGTAGAGCTTGTCCCCGACCCAGTCCACGGCCAGCGCCACGGGGGCCCAGGACCCAGCCACTGATATGTCGGAGCCGAAGGATGAACTGCCCGCTGGTACGCTTAGCTGCTGTGAGTGGATCTGGAATGGAGACAGATGACAGATGTAACGTTAACTCTAATGATTGGGTTTTCTGGGTTCACTGAAGGTCTTTTCACTGCTTGAGACGTTTTTCTTGCCAGTTTCAATAAGTAAATGCACATAACCTCCAATAATTGTTTTACGACTGTTATCGTTTTAAAAGTTTCAATTCAAACTGAGTCACTGACGCAATGCAGTTAGTTAAAGCTTTCGGAAACTGCTAGACAAATGACTATTGGTGTAAGATTCAACTGTACAGATCTCTGTGTTGGAGACCTTGCACCGACTTCCGAAGAGAAATAGTTAGAAGCTGGATTTATACAACAAAGTTCAGAGGCCTTCTCTGACCAATTCATAAGAAAATCGAATGAATGAGACCGGTGTTTGTGCTTTTTGAGTGTTTGAACCAGTTTGGGCTCTTATTCGATGACAAGATGTCGCTTTCAGAATATTTCTTACGAGTCGATTGATGGGGTTAGGGTCGCTCTAAATAACACACAGTAAACTCACCTTTCTAGTTTTAAGATCAGACCAAAACAGCAGGTTCTTCTTGTAGTGGTAATCTAGACCGGCCGCAGCAGCCGTAGAGACCAATGTGGTGGGATTTCTGCCGTGCATGTCCATGCGGAAGATGGCCTTCTCGTGCGCTAGGAGGAGCGCCGGCGCAGCGGACGGGCCCGCCGTGCAGCGCGAGCCGTCCACTAGCGTGTAGCCGGGCGCGCACGCGCATTTGTAGGCTGCGGGAGAATTGTTGATGAGAGGGAGGGCGTTCATTCAAATAAAACAAAACCCTACTATCAGTATGTATGTGTAGGTCAGTAGTCACACAAACTGATATTTTGGCTGCGTCTCCACAAAAAACGTGGCAGGATGCGTACCGAGGGATGCATACATACATACATACATACATAACGCCTTTATTCCCAAATGGGGTGGCGGAGCACGTGAAATGCTACATAGACAAACCACGACTATTTCACGTTTCGTGGCCACTTGTAGCAATTTTTTTATGTTTTAAGTCGGCAGCTATAATAGTGACAGGTTGTCTGACGCCCAAAAATATACCTAAACCTATCCCTAGTCGCCGCTTACGACACCCACGGAAGATATAGAGACGTGTGTAATTTAAAACCTGATACTATACGGAACAATGCAATAAGAATCAATAGATCAAGCAAAAAGAACCGCTTACATCCAGGCATGTTAACACAGAGCTGGTGGCAGAAGCCCCAGTCCTGGCACTCGTCGCGGTCCCCGCAGGTGCGGTTGTCGGCCGCCAGCGCCAGCCCGGCGGCGCACGCACTTGTTTATACTCCCAATTGGAGTAGGCAGAGCACCCAAAACGCTACAACTAAACCTATAATAGTGACAGGTTGCCTGTCGGCTAAAATATACCTCAACCTATCCTTAGTCGCCTCTTACGACGTCCACAGAAGATATAGAGACGCGTGTTATTCTAAATCAGACACCACACAGAACAATGCCATTAGAACCAACAGATCTAGCTGATCAGATCAGAATAGGAGCGAATGGTGCTCTGTTGTCTCTGCCTACCCCGTAACTGATAACAGATGACACTTACATCCAGGCGTGTTAACACAGAGCTGGTGGCAGAAGCCCCAGTCCTGGCACTCGTCGCGGTCCCCGCAGGTGCGGTTGTCGGCCGCCAGCGCCAGCCCGGCGGCGCACGCGCACGCGCCGCCGGCCGGGGACGCCACGCACTTGTACTCGCAGCCCAGCGCTGGGCACGAGGCTGTCGCTGGAAACCAAATAATATCCAATTGAAATATGCTTGTCACAAAATTTTGGAGTCCAAACAGTAATTTAACGTCCTCTAAGGATCGAAGTCTAAAGAGAAAGTTGGAAGTTGTATTCCTGCCTTGGACCAAGTAAATAAGGACTGATTACTTGTCACTAAAGCTGAAGCCAAGACCGAAAGATCAACCAGAGATGTAAAAGTCCCTTTCTAATTGGGTGACAATGAGATTTTTGCAATATGGGATATTCAATGTCGTAATCTTACATACATCACGCTTAAATTCCCAGATGGGTTGGTTAGAGTATTTTTATGCACATTTAAAAGTTAAATTTGATCATCTACAAGCGTATAAATCTTATTTACTTCAATCAGTAAATTCAAAGCGCTTTACAATTATTAAAAATTAGTCGTCCATTTCTCTTGTTGAAAATTATCGGATAACTTATGTTAAATAAAACGAGTTTAGCTCGACATGTTTCGGACTAATTCGTAGCCCTTCATCTAGGAGCTAAACTCGATTTATTTAACGTCCGTCCGATAATTTTAAACATGAGTGAGTCTCACGGTAGTTTAATGCATAACGTCCATTTCTCTGTTTATTCGATTGTCAACTTCTGTTATATGGGGGTACATACACACACACATACATATACATGGGGGTATAAACCGTGACCAATTTCACAATTTCTTGCCTTTTTTTAGCATAATTTAGTTTCCTTATCTTAAGTAGTTGGCTTATCTGTTAATATTGTAGGCAAATAACGTGGCTATCACAAACTATATGAAACATAATATAATCATATAATTACGCCTATGTTCCCAGATGGGGTAGGCAGAGCACACGAAACGTGAAATAGACATAACAATGCGTATGACTATTTCACGCTTCGCAGCCACTTCTAGCATTATAGTTTAGGTTGAAAACAGATGGAAGAGGTAGGTAGCATAATAGTGACAGGTTGTTAGCCTGTCGCCTAAAGGATACCTAAACCCATGTCCTTAGTGGCTTAGTGCTATTCTAAACCCGATACCACACGGGACCACGGGATATGAAATATAAATAATTTTGTAAAGAGGTATGGGCAAATATTCTGGCCACAGAATTTTTTATTTTATTTTTAATATTCTTATTTTTTTCAATAACTGTAATAATAGTAAATAATGATGTTCTCGCAACAGAGTTAGGCATTTCGTAATCTATACAAATATTACAATTACTAGTAATTAGGAATCATTGTCAATTCCAAATTACTGGAATTGATGACCAGATTACTTATGAAAACAGAAAACCGTTTTTCAATATACGCAATTTATACCGTTTAAAGTATTTTACATAAAAAAACAATTTTATTTCAGTGACGTTAACGAAATTGACACATTGAAAAGGTTTGGCATTTAATTGAAGTAGTCTAGTCTGTAGTAATTTTACTTAAGTATTTGATTACCCAAGATTTAAGATTAAAGCAGCGGTTTATAATGCCGATTCCAAAGAAATGAATTACAAATGTAATCACAGGAGACTATTACAGTAATTTTGATGACCTAGGTAATGAATTACTGAAGAATCACAATTACTTGAATGTAACCGTGTAATTAATTCCAATAGTAATTGATTACGCCTAATACTGTCCCACAATGCAAAAAATCATGGTCAATGTAAGGATTATGGCGACTTAAGGGGTTACCATTACAAAAAAAGTAGACTTGATAGTGAATATGTTGTCTATTAAATTAAGTGTATATTAAAATCAAATAAATTAATGCGATTCTAATTCTTTGACACAAAACCGTTAAAATAAAATTATTTTATGAATTTTTCAGGTAAGTTTCTTGAGTGATGTTTTTTTTTGACGTAAAGATTTTTTTAGGCTGGCAAGATTGGCATGAGGAGTGAGCGAGACAAACTGCTCCCTTCTTGCTGGCTCACCTGTCCTCAACTTGCCTCTATGTAGTATTTCCCAAGTGCGCAATCATGTTAAGGGCCGATAGGACCTTCTTACATCAATGATTCCTGCAACCGATTAGCGAAACTTCATTTTGACAATCGATGGAGTTGACTTTTGTCGAAGACTACTCGACGATAGGTGACATTAGGGCGCTTTAGGAGTAACATTATGGTTACGTCACACTCCTCGTAATGTCATTGGACGTTTTGAATAAAATGTACTCGGAAAAATCCGTATTTATGTTACAAGCAAACTATTTTGACGTTGAGAATATTAGTTAGATCTAATCAATCAACGTAGCATAAGTCCGGTCGCAGAGTTGACCCACTGCTATCTATCTCTGTCACACGCTTGCAGTAATATTGCCGTCACGCTCGCAGTTGAGCACAGTAGGGCAATATTACTGCACGCGTGCGACAGAGATAGTAGCGGGTTTACGCTCAAATTTCTCGGTCCTTCGCGACCGGCCTTTAGCACACTAACGGGTGCCGTTACACTGCCCATCATTGTGACAACATGATTGTTAACCCTATCCAACAACTCACAGCACGCAGCATCTTCATCAGCATTATCCTCGCAGTCCTTTTTCCCATCACACAGCTGGGACCTCGCAATACACTTATGCTGTCCATCGCTGGCTCCTCTTGGGCACAGGTACTTATTATCAGGACAGGCGATGGCGGTGCAGTTGGCCTCGTCGGAGCCGTCGCGGCAGTCCGCGTAGCCGTCGCAGTGGAACGTCGCGGGGATGCAGAGGGCGTTGCTGCAGCGGAACTGCCCGATGTGGCAGGGAGGGAAACCTGGAAGAGTATGTTGTTATAATGAGCAGGGAATACTCGTTTCGACTTATAGTTGAACAGGTCTTGATATTATTTTGACTCAACAACAGCATACATGTATGCTTATGTTCCCAAACGTGGTAGGCGGAGCACACGAAAGTGACATAGACAAAACCATGATTACGACTATTTCAAGCTTTGCAGCCACTTCTAGCATAATTTTAGGTTTGAAAACAAATGTTTTTCTAGACCCATAGTACACTACACGGGTATATTATTTTGATTTGAAAGAAAAAAAAAGCAGTAGGTAAGCAGCAGTTCTTGCACTATTGAATGAATATTCGGGCATTTGAACCGGTGTCATTATTTTCAACACTTTTTTTATCAGATTTCTTATGAAATTGGTACAATAAGTGTGTTAAATATTAGTGTCTGTGCCTTATAGATAGATCCACAATAGACAATTATATGTATACACATTTCTTATAGAATCTGATAAAAAAAGTGTTTAGAATAATGACAGCGGTTCGAACGCCCGAATATTCACCCTATTAAGTCGGTTGTATACGACGAGCATAAAAGAGACAAGTCGCACGTGTTGCTGTGCGAAGCCTACAGGAACGTCTGATTATTATAATTATAGTTGTTGACTTCCCATCCGTTGGTCTGATCATTGACAAAAACAGCTGCACAAATACTCACTACAGTGAGCCTCGTCAGAGTTGTCTCCGCAGTCGTTCTCGTGGTTGCACTTGGCGGACGCGTTGACGCACTTGTTGCCCGACTCGCAGCGGAACTCGTCCAGCCGGCACTTGGTGCTGTTGCTCGGACAGCCCTCCTCGTCCTTGCCTGTCCGACAGTCTACGTAGCTGTGGACAAAAGGGGAGATTAGGCTTGACACTTGGGGTAAGTGTGAGGTGCCCTACTACAGAGTGACTTGTGTCAGATGATTAGAATGCGAAGGTTGGTAGGGAAAGGCGTGACCTGCTAAAACACATGATGATGATGAGGCTGGGTGAAAGGAACACTTGCTAGACTTAGAATAACGTAGGAAGTTTCTTTAAGAAACTCAAGGAAAGTATCTATACTGTGGGTGTCTTAGGTATGTCCTGATTAGCTAAGTAGCTAGGCAGGCTATTTTGGTCAGTGAAATATGTTACAGAGATAAAGGGCTCCAAAGTAGCTTCTGATGCAAGATTTTTTCAAAGAAATGCCTCTGACACAATTTTTCCTACTTGCGTCAGTTAATAGGTAAGAAGGGATAAACGGACATAAAGTTTTTACTTACAAGGTATGTCCTGCATTTTTAATTTATATTAATTTTAATTGTTACAATATTGTGTTAGAAAAAATGTCGCGGTTTGTGGTTACAATATTCATTTCAGTGCTAGCCTCACCCAAAGCAACTTGAGATATTTTTCATCTTTTTAGCAATCTAATTTCACGACAGTGCCACCCTTCGCGGAATTAAAGCTAATATACATTACATTATTACTTATCCTTGATTCAAATAGCCAATAACTCGATAAAGTTGGCGTCCCCTCTAAATGGATGCGATTCCCTTCCAGCAAAGACATGCATCCATTCGTTATCGACGCGAAAGCTTAGCGATACGATATTGAAAAAGCTATTAATTATGCTCGACTATTACTTTACTCGATTATCTAGATTACCTTTCTGAGATTTGATTCCAAATTTCCAATACTCAATCTACGGAGGCATTGCTTGTACAGCCTTAGATTAGTACCTACTAAACTACTACTACTACTACTACTAGATGCGGCCAACGGCCATCTTGAGATATTTTGTAGGAACTAATTCCTTACATAGAGAACACTGCTTGTCTATGGAAATCCGTCGTTTTCTTGTCAACCAGTGAAGATCAAGATGTCAAGTTTTTTTAAATAAGTAAATAACAATTTTGTTTATTTGTTAAACCCTATCAGACAAAAGTAAGCCGACCGAAACAATGCAAGTTATAACTTTAACTTAATCGAATACTGCCAGTGAAGTAACGTGCATGTTGTAAATATGTTTCGTCAAATAAAGTCTTGACTATTATGACAATGTCAATATAACTGACTGAATTAGCGTCTCTATGACTATAGAATGTTGCTATATTGAAAAATCTAAAACTAGTGACCTCATTACAGACATCACAGAAGATTAGTCAAATATTATTATTTATTATTTCCATTTTTCTGTGTCTACTTATTAGGTCCAATGGAGATAAAATAAATACAGGAAAATATACATCCATGCACTCTTTAACTTTAATAGCCTAGTATTCTCACCAGTAGAATCATGCTTATCAAAACTCGATGCTATTCGTTAGCTGATAAGTTTAATACGCAATGGCCCTTACAGTTTCAGGTACAAAATACCATTTTGGAATCTCCCGTAACGCGTATCGATTGACGAATTGAATTATAAGCCGAATCGAGCACAATTGAGCCACTTAGCGGTAATTGTGTTACCGCTGGGGCGATGCTTTTGTGTTTTACGGATTGCAGCCATTGCGTGGGACCGTGTCGCAGTGAGTTAACGCCTCTATGTCACCGAACAATGAGGACAGAGTAAATGAGAATGAGCGACAGTACGCTGCGGCATTGTTTAATACAATTTGCGCCGGTTATCGGCTATGTTGTCGCTTTCTACATACATACATACATCATCCCTGTATTCCCAACGGGGTAGGCAGAGCACACGAAGCGATACATAGACAAAACCATGATTTCAAGTTTTGCGGCGACTTTTACCTGTTTTTTTTAGGTTCTGAGTTGGCAATTATGGTAGCGACAGGTTTCTAGCCTGTCGCCTAAAATATACCTTAAGCTATTTCCTTAGTCAGTATTACGGCATCCACGAAAAAAATGCAGAGGTGTTATTTCACCACCGGACACCACCCGGAATACAAATGAAGCAATATATTCTACTAGTTAAAAAAGTAAAGTTAGTTCCCCGTGTGGTGCCGGGTTAGAATAGCACCTCCCCCTTTCCTCCCGTGGGTGTCGTAATAGTCGACTCTGGGAAAGGGTTAGTGTATTGTGGGCGATGGGCTAGCAACCTGTCACTGCAATTTCACGTTTAACTATCTGGTTACCCTGAATTTGCTAAACGTGGTACTGGATTTTTGGATTCATGTGCTCTGCCTACCCCTCATCGGAATACAGGCGTGAGAATATGTATGTATGTATGTATGTATTTAAAAAAGTGTACGGTCGGCCAAGAAAGTGGTCTATCACTTTTGACATAAGTTTCTGTAAGATCTAAATTTCACTGAGGTTGACTTGACACACGACATGACCGTAAATACAAATAGATAAGGGAGCTATTGTCACTAGCATAATATTACGGCATTGGGAAAATGCCCTTGTTTCATGATGTTTAAATGAACATTGATCTCATGTGGTAGACCAATTTCTTGGCCAACTGCACAGTCACGAACAGGGATTATTGAGCCACTTGCCACTGTTCTCAATTTAGTCGTGTAATCAATGACCGATGTGACAGACTAGACGTCAGTTATTGGATTAGTATTACACGACCATGTTACAAACATAGGTAAGTGGCTCAACAATCCCTGTTCGTGATGGTACAATGAAGCAGAAAGGTAAACTCACCCGTCGCATCTCTTCTCTTTGGGTATGCAAGGCCCCTGTAAAGCCACTTTCCCCGACACTGGCAACTCCACGCCGCATTGGAAGTCGTCGGGTTGGCACTTGCGGTATGCTGGAACAAGAGAACAATGTAAATAAAAGAAAGAAGGATTTCACAAAATTATACTCGGACACTTAATTGTGTGCAAATGTCAAATTCACAAATAATGACACCACAAGTCTACTGTTTAGTGGACAATGTTTACAACCTGAATTGGTGTTTTGCCCGAAAATCGATAGTAATTTAATTTATATAGTAGTTTTTTTTAATGCAAAAAACTGGCAACACCGGCAATGTCATTTTAGTATGTATTACGTCATACGTCATGCGTGTTTCGATTGCGTTGTCAACCCCTTTTGGGAGTATTGGCGTGATGTTTATGTATGAAAAAACATCATCAACAATCCTTAAGAACCGTAAAACACGGACTACATCCTAACTGCACTATGACTGCGAACTATTGACTACTTACACGTATTTAAATTACAGCGAGAATGCAACTACCAGACTGTATGTAACACGGATATAAAACCCAGCAGTTTTTCAAAGCAAAATGGAATTTTCAGCCCATTAACTAGCCAATTGCATTTTGACGTTGCGTCAAAAATGATCTTTACAACAAAATGCAATCTGCAGTTAATTATTCATCGCAATTTAAACTAATTTACTGATACGTAACCTCATTACCGGGATGCTCATCAGTGTGCTGACCGTGTTGCTATACTAGCATACAACGCTACACCTCACCGTGCACTTATTACGGGAGAAGATTTAACCTTTTCACTCGGACAGGGAAAATTTTTTACGCGTTCGAAATCAGAATCGCTTTAAATTTAAAGCAAATGGTATCACGTAATATGAGCGTTGAATCCCATGCCTAGGCACGTTGGTAGCCAATTAAACGAATGATTTTCCAAAAATTCGTTTCGCGTGAGCGAAATGATAATCGTTGATTGGTTTGTTAAACGAAAGCATTTTGCCGAGACGGTTGGATCAATCGCTTTTCACTGTAAAGCTCGTGCCGAGTTGGAAAAAAAGTTGCAACTGTTGCTAGTTAGTGAACTAAAGTTAGTAGATGGCACAAGTGTCTACTAATGCACGTAGGTAAAGCAGCAGTGCTCAAACTGTTGTATTTCGGCACGCAGGGGGGTTAACCAGTCAATCATAAGATCAGATTGAGGGAAGCGCATATGACGGTGTTTGCATTTGGTGCCAATTTTGGGCTCTGACAGTAGAAGCCGGGTGGCGTCATGCCACAGCCACTACTCGCAGTGTGTTTGGAGTTTTAGCCTACCATCTCCCGTCATAAGTTCTTTGTAACAGACATAGCTAGCTACGCGAGTAGTCTGCAGATAATGTGGTTTCCATATAAAGTTAAGTAAAGCCTTTGATGCAGCTCGGGGCTCTGCCTTTGTGTCGATACCATCTGGGAGGTTTAGATAATAAATATGCAAAATGCAATGAGCAATATGTACATACTGGGTGTCCCAAAACCATTTGACATGAAGGGATAGGAGCTCCAATGATACTCTATTTATAAGTTAATTTTAAACGGGTAAATAGATAAGTAATTCGAGAATTAAAAAACTTTTTTTAATTACATTTTGGAAAAAAAAGACACTTGTGCTGTTAATATCCAGACGAACCAATTTATTAATATAGGTATTATTAAGGATTATTAACTATTAAATAAAATGCCCGCGAACTATAGCCCGTGCCCTCTTACATTGAGAGGTAGACTGTGCCCAACAGTGGGACATTATTAGGTTGTCTGTAGCCTAGAATATCCGTTAACCCAATTCCTTAGTCAATCCTTAAAACATCTACGGAAGAAATGGCAAAGCGTTATTCTGAACCCAGAATCACACGGCACGGAGGTTTTGATATGAAATAGACAAAACTATGGACATAGTTAACCAATCAATCAGCATCAACACATTTGAAATCACTATCAAATCAAACTCGCAATGATCGTTTCACAATCACAACGCGAGTCGATGTCATGAACCTATAATTGGTTCTCGATATGCAACGGCGAGTTCATGTTGCCCCAGACACGCCTCATCCGACACGAAACAAACCATTAATCTATGCACAGCTGAACACGGCGCAGCGCACAACAGCCACGTTACTTTAATAACATTTAAAACTAGCTTTCCGCCCGCGGCTCCGCCCGCGTGGAACTCGGTTAAATTGCGTTATAAAGCACAACTATAAGAAAACTTCTCGTTTCAAACGACACACGGCGCCATCGATCTCTCATCTATTGATCTATCATCGATCGATATCGATCTATCATCGATCGATATCGATCTATCAAGCAAAATATATTTGTTTTCCCTCGGGAACATCAATTTTTTCCGGGATAAAAAGTAGCCTATGTCACTTTCCGTGCCCTAAACTATCTCTACCTAAAAATCACGTTAATCCATCGCTCCGTTTAGCCGTGAAAGACGGACAAACAAACAAACAAACAAACACACTTTCACATTTATATATCGGTACGGATAATCTAGCTCGACATGTTTCGGGCTAATTCGTAGCCGAACTAGGAGCCGCGGCGTCTGCTGCTGACAAACGCGCACTGCCATCGCTTTATTCGCGCGACTGCTCGTGCTCGACGAAACTGATACCACAACATGTCGAGCTAAACTCGATTTAAAACGTGGGTTGTCCGTATATTTTTTAAGATGAGTAAGTCTCACGGTCACGGTAGTTTAATGTTCAATTTCGAGTATTTTTTTATCATAAGGCTGACTGCGGGTCTATCCGTCCAGACTGTGGGGCTCAAATTGGCCCGAAGCATGTCGAGCTAAATAAGATTTAAAAACGTGAGTAGATCCGTTTTTAATCACTTTAAGAGGGCGCACACATTTTTTACGAACGTAATTATCAGATCAGGCGGGGAAGAGAAATTCAGGGGCAGGGCAGGGGTAAGAGGCACCACAGACCATAACTCGTCGAGTTATGAGTGATTATGGTCTGTAGAGCCCTCTTATCCCTGCGTTTCTCTTCCCCCACCTGACCTTAGTGGTTTTGGACCAATGTTTAAAAAATCGTGAAAAATAAATTAACTCATATTTAGCCATGAAAAAAATATGGTTAGACTAAACATATTCTGTAAATTCACAATAAAATTGTTTCATTTGTAATTATAATAAAATCAATGAGAAAAAAAATAAAGTAATAGTTCAACTTTGAAATTATGTACAATGATATTTGAATAATAAAAACCAATAATTTGATACATGTCTCTCCGTTAATCCCCAGTAGACTATATTGTCTATCAGAAAATAACTAGTTTATATCGTTTATGGTAAATTTGAATGGAAAATTTTCAAGTGAAAGACAGCTCTGACGCGTATTTTTGTGAAAACCCTTCAACAAATTGGCTAAGTAAAAGAAATCTGTGTTGCTAATAAAATATTTCTTTCCGTTAATCCCTAGAAAAAGAGTTGATTTATATGTTACAGTAGTTTTTCTTTAAAAACTTAAGGATTTATAGCTTTCTAAAGCATTTGAAAATCATCAAAATCACCGAATTTTGTGTGCACCCTCTTAAGGCAGCTGATGACAAGCGGTCACCTTCATGCGTGGACAAACGCATAGAAAGATTGTAAATACGTTACAAAGCTTTAGAAAGATTTCACTATCCAGTACGTATATTTGAAATCAAATTAGTGCTTATTTAATGGGTGCTATTGTTAAAATCGGTCTAATAAAATTTGGGATATTAGATTGGCATTAGTTTGAATTGAGGCCGAAACAGTTCGCAAAGCTGACGCTCGTGAAACATCAAGCAATGAACCGCAAACACAGATTTTACACTTTTTACAGCTTCTTAAAGCAATATCTAGAAATAGGAATGTGACAGAGACAGACAGAATTGGCACAAGGAGTGCTGTTCACAATAACAAACGCAATAGCTATACGATAGGTAGGTACAACCGTTTAAAAGAAAGCCGGAAAATTAACTCAAAATTGAAGGCAACGATTATTCCAATTTTTCCCGTAATTGAGGTCTATTTAACGTCGAACCCCAACCGTTAAAATACCTCGTTAATTGAAAACCACGCCGAAATAGCTCCGCTGAATAACAATTCGTTTTCGTTCCCCATATTTCTAAAATAAGCCGGTTTTCTTGAAGCCTTCCCGATATTCGGGCGGTGAAATTAAGTTCTTTCACTTAGCGACTGGAGATTCGACTAAGGAATTGAGAGATATTATATTTTCGTGTTAGTACTTGTGGCGTTCATATTTGGCGTCAATTAAAGCTTAAACTTCAGGCTCAAGGTTTGTCGAAGCAATGGAGGGCAATATCTCGGGTGTTCTTAGAACTAATCGCATTAGCCCCACGCAAAAATCAGCTATTAAGTACTATTAATATGGGAAAGCAAGCACAGGCATTTTGCTTTTACAACACATAACATAACATAAATGTCACGTCCCATTTCCTGTAGGGTAGGTAGAGACAACAGAGCGCAATTCGCTCCTATTCTGGCATATTTCTCTCGCTTCACTGACATCCATCAATCTCGTCGGGTACTTCTAATTTGGCGTCTTTTTAGAACATCGCCGATCTGGTCCATATAAGTGATTAGATTTGTTTACACAGCCTTAATTCATCCATTAAAATCGACACGTTGCTTTTAAAGTGTGCAGAATATGATAGTTTGCTATAATTATTATAACTAAATGTGTTTAACCGCGAAAAGAGAGGCATCTTTAATAGAGCAATGTCACACGGTAATTTTATTAAAATGGCCGCGCTGTTTAGCTCTGCGCCGCTGGTTTACGGCTCATACTTCGAGAGTAAATATTACTCATTTGCTCCGAAACGGAATGGCAAATGTTTGCTAACTAACTGTTACTCACTTACCGCAGCGCGCATGCAGATCCTTTGAACTGCAGTTTAACTATAGTTTTAATTTGGCTTTTATACGTTAAATAACGTATTCAGTTCTCTTGCTCTAATAGTTCTTTATGTTGTGCATATACATACATACATTACGTATACAGCACACGTAACACTATAGGTACATCATAGTCAATGCCATGACTGTTGAATGCTACGTAGGCACTTTTAACATATTTTTTGGTTTTAAATTAAATGGTGCAATAGTGACAGGTTGCTACCCTGTCGCCTAAAACATACCTCAACCTATTTCCTAAGTTGCTTCTTACGACATACACGGAAGAAAGGGAGAGGTATTATTTTAAAACCGACACTACACGGGGTCCTATATATTTACTAGGAGGCACCTATTCTTCACTCGACTTTATATCCATTTTCGCTCGCCAGTTTCTTCGGTTGGATAAACGCCTTGTGTTAAATGGTGTGTTTTATGCACTCGTTGTACAAATTACTATTTTAAAACCACGTTCGGTATAATATTTAAAATAAAAGGTCAAATTCTTGCCTTTAGAAGCGGACTAAACAGATCAAAACAATGTTACCTTTGTTTTGTACGTCGTTTAAACCTGTTATAGTCAATCAAATTAGCGACAGTCTTTAGCTCAGGGCTTCGTTTCATCGGATTTGAAATTCTATTCTAGCAGGATCAAAAAGATTATGTCATCTAAATTAGATGGTGGAAATTACAACAAAATCACTTTCCAAAAATTTTGGTTGTCAAAATCGTTCTTTCGCGGTGCACTTTCTTTTATAATACAAGCTAGTAAAAAGTAGGAAAGGAAGACATTCATTTAAAACTAAATAGTTAAAAAAAGAGGACAGAAAAGATAACTTTCTATGCATCTGTAGAGTCACTTATGATAACTTTACGGCAAAATTAAATTTCCGCTCGACCAATTCCCTTTTAAGAGGAATGACCACATCCCTATGACTAGGGTTGCCAACTTTTTTTGGACCCAATATAGTAGTTTTGACTTCAGAACCCATAAAAATATAGTAGTTCGGGAATTATTAATAAAAAATATAGTAGGTTTCAAATAATATTTAATTTTTTTTTAAACATATATTTTTTACTGCTTTGAGCTTTCATTAACAAATTTTTGTTTTTCAAGAAATTGTCAAAGCAATACAAGCACTGCGGGGTGTATGTAAATGTAAGTAACATTTTCGTTCAGAAATATTCTGAAAGTGTGATAAAAAAATTGAAACCAAGTTTAGCGACTTTGATGATAAAAATATAGTAGTTTTGCCTACTATATTTTATTTATAAAAATATAGCAGTTGGACCCCTAATATAGTAGGATACTATATTATATAGTAGGGTTGGCAACCCTACCTATGACAATCATACACTCGCTAGATGAAATGCAAATTTAGACCAAACAACTCCTATTTTTACGCTGGCAACTCTGACAAAGAACTCAAAACCAGTATGGTAGAGCCTTCACTGGCCACGATTCTGGACGATTCTTTCTTTTAAAGCCAAGTTGAAGGGGTCAAGCTTATGTGGCCAGGTGTAGGTACACTCGGGGCGCGAAATTGAGTCAATCCGCTGGAATCGCTGGCTTTGCGTCGGCGCCTGCTGTCAAAGGATTTGCACCTCTAATGCAGCCAACTAAATAAGGATCTATTTTACGATGTTTACTTTGCCCGCCAAATGGGGGTAATTTCATTTTTTAGAAAATTTACCGAAAGAGCAAGGGAAGTAAAATGTAAAGTGTTTTATTAAGTCTCACTTAGTATACTAAGAGTATTTATTAACATTAACATACACCAATATTGCTTGGACATAGATTGTCCATGTCATACTAAAGTACAGCGTCTTGCGCTCGGACGTTAACTTACTCGAACGTCTTCACCGATAATATCGAATGAAGTCGAGGAGAGCCACACTCACCCCGCGAATGAATCCTATACCTTTAAACGAGGTAATCTTGTATATATATTTATTTATTTGTTTGTTTATATATACCAGCTATCTCGGAAACGGC
>BHDV01019255.1:79328-122612 GCA_005406045.1 Adoxophyes honmai
CCATACAAAAATTCTGATTTTCTGCAGTTTTTGGTACGGAACCCTTCGTGCGCGAGTCCGACTCGCACTTGGCCGGTTTATTTTTAATGGCGTTCACCCTTGCTAGATTGGCAAGGAGTATTTTGCCAATGTCGATTTAAGGACATAACACACGTGAGAAGAATGTTCGTTTAAAAAAATTCATATTTACTACGAGCTATTCGGTGAAGAAAAACATCGCGAGGTAATATATACGACGAAGTAGTTCAATGTTGTGTGTGAAGTCCCCAATCCGCACTGAGCCCGCGTGGGAACTGTAGTCTGAGCCCTTTCATATTGAGAGGAGGCCTGTGCCAGCAGTAGGACGTATTTAGACCACAAAATATAAAGCAACTTAAGTCTCCAGTATTTACTACAGCTGCCAATTTATGTAAAAAACTAAGAAAACACTACATACAACACCTGATATGTTCTCTTCCATTAAATGTAAGTAAAAGCAGCGATTTAGTAACTCTGGTTCAGCAAAATCTGTATTCTCAAGCGCAGGGAGTGGCGTATTCTCTTACTAAATAATTACGGCTCTAGTGGCTCCGTTAGTTCGTTCCCTGCCTCCTGTAATATTAGACGTCTTGAAACTTGGGTTGGCAGCATTGGATTTTCATGCGAAATTGCCCAGAATAATTGAAGCTTCATCGATACCAATTAAGCTGATATGCAATAATTAATTTGCAGAAAACATCATTAGATAAACATTACGACTGGAGCAGGCAAAGCTTTTAGGCGTAATTTTATTAAAAAAAATGTTTGGATACGTAGGTTAAGGGAATGACAGATTACTGTCGCCAAAAACATACCCAAACCTATTTCCTTAGTTGTCTTTTACGGCACCCACGGAAAACATGGAGAGGTTGGAGAGAGTAAACAACCATCAAATGCAGCCTTGTTTCATTTTTTGTAGCAAAAAGCGAAGAAATAACAATTTCTAGCCATAAAACGTTTTTATAAAGGGAAAAGCGAAACGAACAACTCGAATCCAACTTTTTCCCATCGATTTATTGGCACGTTAAAAATCGCGGCAAACTCAGCATCTATCACTTAGCTACCTTACTAAAACTATCTAACAAGTTGAAGGAAGACACTAAAAAACTGCTATAAAGCGGGACTTACGAAAGGGTCAACGGAGCCATTCGTTCCTCTAAATAAAACAATCCAGATTTTCCTCTTTGTTGAAACACGCTGAAATACACTTTAAATAAGTCTACATAAAATATACATCGCTGTGACGGTTGAACTGTCGCCGGTCAATCCGAGTCCGTTCATTCCGTTCGTTCACATTCACATTCATTCGTTCATCGGGCCGCTGAATAAAAGATGGCCGCCGGTTAACGAGGTGGGAGAATAACTCCAATGGTATAAATAGATGAAAGACCGTAGAATTAATGCCGTTATGTTGGATTTACTGAAAACGGCTGCGTTTTTATTTTAGAGCAGTCTTATTTACATACAAGTTTAATTATCGTTACGTACCCATTTCAAATTTGCTTCACAATTTTTTTTAAGTAAATATTTGATTAGTTGCGTTTTGTAGAGTCGCAATCGCAAACGTGTGCCAAAAATCACAGACAATACCCAAACTACATTGTCTCAACACATTTTATATAAAAAGCACATTATTTTGACAGTTTCACTCGGATACCAACATAAAAACGGTATTCAACTAATTCGCCCGACATTAAAAAGCGCCATCTGTGTTTACGAGCGCGTTAAATTTTATTGGCTGTTTACGTCGTGCCTTCGTCCGCACAATGTGTTCTTGCTTTTTCTATTCAGTTTTTATAAAATAAAAAATAGAAAAAAAACGGCAACTCTTACAACGATGTTCACAAAACGTTAAATAACTAAAAAAAATATTTTGAAAATATTTGAAGTAACAAAATTAAAATTGACCTTGTCGAATTTTAGACGGTTTTTGAATTTCAGATTGATCTCCCATAGAAATACGTAACACATTTCATTGGAATGTGTATGCGTTGTTAGCCCAAAGGCCTGGGATTTAACAAGTCAGTTGTCGCCCTCCAAGCCAGAACACAACAGTGCAAGTACTGCTGCTTTGCGTTACCATTAGCGATTAAGATAGAGTGGTGCCGCCTGAAAAATAAAAGACTTCAAAGATTTGAAATCTCTTGCACTATACAAACTAATAACAAGACATTGATTGGCGATCGCAATAAAAAAAAGTCGTTCTCGCCTGTCCGAGAAAATCGTATTAAAACACAATAATTGCCGCATCCGACGTCGTCCGATAAAAATACCGGATCGCGACGGAAATGGAAAAAACAAGTTCAAAGCGAAACCTTATCTGCCGGTGAAGAAATATTACTAAAATATATTTCAACGAAACTCAAGAGGCGGGAATTTTTAGTAGAAAAGTTATCCGATACTTTGTTTTTAACCTAGAAACCTATGAAGCTTTATGGAAGCTTTCAAGTCGCAGATTTTTTTATAAAAGTAGTCAGTAACAAACTATCGAATAAAAATCACAATAAGATTGCGCGTAGCCTATTTGTGAGCTCTAGAGTCTCTAGACTAAAATACCAATCCTAAGCCAAGCCATTCCCCACACTTCAAACGAAGCAAATCTTCACACTTCATCAGGCTTGCCAACATTACGCAACGAAATCTCGACCAATTCCGATTAGCAACATCAAGTGCATTCCGGTTAAGACCCGGGGTATTCCCGGCGGCCCCTTCCCCGGCTTTTACGAGCCATAACAGGAAAATGTAGGTATTAGTTATACCAACTCGACTGTGTAGTATATGGAGTTAATGAAAAGGAACTCGGATAGTTTTAGCCAGGGAATATTTGTGGGGGGAAAGATAAAATTGGGATTTGACGTCAGTGAGAGGTTGGTGGCGTCGGGGAAGAAAATGAGCACGATTGCACCGATATATTTGTAGATAGAAGGTTTTGTTTATGTCAGGATTGTATTAGAATTAAACCAAAAACTATAATATTTGTTGATCAAGGATTACATACATCAAGCCTGCATTCCCGGAGTAGGTCGAGCACACAAAAGGCTACATAAACAAAACCATTACCACTTCACGTAGCCATTTTAAGTTACAAGGTATAATAGTGACAGATTGCTAGCCTTCCGCCTAAGTATTTCTTTAGTAGATAAGTTAGCCCTTTCAGTACTGGTCAATACAATGGCGCTATAAGAGAAATTACGTCTCAAGAAACATACACACACGCTGAGTACATGGCTGATGTGGTCGAAATGTGCTCGAGTGGAGACCACGGACTAGCAAACGCAGCGTAGGACGTCCACCTACTAGATGAACAGACGACTTTATAAAGATCGTCGGAAGACGCTGGACGCAGGTCGCTTCCTTCTTTCTTACCGGTATATGTATATGGAAGACCAAAGGGGAGGCCTATGTTCAGCAGTGGACGTCTTATGCCAGAAGTGATAACGAAGCGTGAAATGGTCATGGTTTTGTTTGTGATGCGTTTTGTGTGCCCTGTATATCCCGTTTGGGAAGACAAATATGATTACATGTCTAAAAACAATACAACTATTAACCAATGCTGAAAGGTTTGTAATTAAGTAATTGAGCAAAGTACAGTTAGGGAAATTGGATGTTTAGCAGGTTGAGATACTTCTAAAATTGGCCTCATTACTATTTCCAGCCAGTTGCATGACACTCAATACTCAATATTGAACTTCATGGTGGAGCTTGTCCTATAATGCGAACAAAGTATGAAGGCGGTCAACCTGCTAAACATTCAGATTCCCTGACTGTACAAGTGATTGTTTTGTTTATTTTTTTTATTTATTTATTTTTATTTATTTTTTAATGAAAAAGCTTACGTAACATTACAGTATCAACCAAGTCGTCATATTGTTGTCTCACAGCCTTTCTCCGGCTTCAAATAAACAAACTAGCAAGTAATGAAGTCGCCATAATTAGGTGCCCAATAGATTCCCGTCGCGGCGTAATGGGAACGAACTGCGGCCATTTGCATGTTTAAACGAAGTTAGTGAGATAATATGCATTAGGTTGTTCGCGAGCGAATAGAACGGCGTAAAAGTGAATTAAGACAGTAAGACGGTGGTAAAACACGTTAGTACCTAAGCAAGGGACTTTTTAATATGCTAAAATTAAAAAAAAAAATCTGCTTTCATTTTTATATCGATATAGCCAGACATATTTCGGGCCAAGTCGTGACCCCATCATCTGACAACCATAGTGAATGTGATGGAAAAATGTGGGTAGTTGTGAACCGCTATCAGTTTATCCGCCGTCGTGGCGCGTTGCTCCAGATTCTCCTATTGTCACTGCCTACCCAGCAGAGAATAGGGCACGATGATTACTTGAGTATGTGTGTGTATAAAATACCTCTGACATTTATGTATGTATCGAATATCTAGTCATACTCCACTACTCTATAGGTACTTTAAGTCTTAAAGAATGCCTTAAGCCTGTGTAACACCTCTCCATTTCTTCCGTGAATGTGGTAAATCGCGACTAAGGAAACAGGTTCAGATATGCGATAGGCTAGCAACCTGTTTTACCTAGTCCATCTGTTTTCAAGCCTAAAATTAAGAAGTGGGCTGCGAAGCGTGAAATAGTCTTTTGTTAGTCATGTTTCGTGTGCTCTGCCTATCCCCTTTGAGAATATAGGCCTGATTTGGCCAACTCAGTCGACACAGGAAAGCGCTAAAGACATTTGCAATACATTTCTGCAAAGGCCAAACCATTTAGTTAAATAGTTTGCTTTCTCACCTTTCACATCTTACCCACTGTACCGGCACTCGACTGAGCTCCCCTGGGGCCAGTACAGTACATCTTTCATTCCGTAAGTGCATCGAATAGTGGTAGTGCCGATGTGTGTGATAACTACGATAGTATGTTTATTTACTGCAAGAAAAACCGGCCAAGTGCGAGTCGAACGCGCACGAAGGGGATTCACTTGGAAAATTTGTTTATGAGTTTTTTAAGGATAGGGAAACCCAACAATTTCTTTTTAAGAGTTCCGTACTCAAAGGCTGAAAACGGAACCCTATTGCTGAGACTTCACTGTCCGTCCGTCCGTAACTATTTATTAGTCGAACTCATAAATATTATAATTTGAAAAAACCCGTCATTTTTCCAAATATGTATAGTACCACATTCAATGAAAAACTTTTTCCATTATATAGAAAAAATCGTTTATCCGATAGTATAACCGATTATCCATTCACTTTAAACCCGCAAATCCCACATTTTCCCTCTTATCCCCCACTTATCCCCCTCAGTTCCACCATGACAGCCTGGCGGCCATGTTGCCGGAAGTGCCGGAAGCGTTAACGCTCTCGCGACGCACTTCCGGCTGCACCGGCGCTGGCGCAAGTCTTGTTTACTTTTTTTTTTGAGATGAAAGAAATTGGAAATTTAAAGGAATTTTGTCGGAAAGATTACCTGTGAATAGAGCATCGCAGGCTAACATTAACAAAACAGTAGGTACGCACAGTACAAATTAAAATGGTCACCATAATTTTTGTCACTTAATTACGTTCATCAAGCTAAAATGTAAAAAAAAACTTAACTAAGTTAGGTACACAAATCAACTAAGACATTTTTAAACCCAATATACCTAATAAGTACCGAATTTAACTGTGGCAGCCAAGTGGTTTGACCTGTGGTCTCACATACAGCTGGTCGTGGGTTAATTTTTTGTTATAGCGGCAACAAAAATACGTCGCGAAAGTTTCACCATCGCGCTTCTTGAAATACAGCCTCTGTAAGTCTAGTATTTTCATTTCGATGGTGCAGTCGTTAACGAATTCGTTTGCGAGTTGTCGCGGAATTTGTGAAGACTTGTCGACCGTGGCAGTTGTGCAAACGTTCCGCTGGCGGCGCTGTCTCGCTTTCCATACAATTTGGCGATAACTCGCAAACGAATTCGTTAACGACTGCACCATCGAAATGAACATACTAGACGTACTGCTGACGGAACGGACGGACAGCCAAAGTCTCAGTAATAGGATCGTTTTACCCTTTGGGTAAGGAACCCTAAAAAGTCCGCCATTTTGAATTTGCGCCGGCAGCACAGCGACTGCACGAGGTGCTAATTTAAGTGCGATTGTTCCGCTCTCGATTTTGAATTATTCGCAGCGAGCCGTAAATCTGCGTAATGACCACACTGGAAGCTACCCATTAATGAGCAGACGCTGGATTGGTCGACACTTTCCACGTATTTGCACACATTCATACATCACGCCTGTAGTCCCAAAAGGAGTAGGCAGAGCACACGAAACGCTACATAGGCAAATTCACGACTATTTCACGTCTCGTAGCCAGTTTTGGCCCATTGCTAACCTGTCACCTAAAATATATCTTAACCTGTATTCTTAGTCGCCTCTTACGACATCCACTGAAGAAATGCAGAGGTCTTATTCTAAACCTCGTATTTGTGGAGAAAAAATCAACGCAACTTTTTTTTTAACAAAATTTTCATCTACGGACTCGTGGTCCGTACCTTGATGATTTTAGAATTGCTTTTTTTATTTTGGAATAAACTGTGCGCTCCGCGTAAAGACACAGCAGTTTTTTTTTATATTATGCTCTTAAACTAGAGTTTTTTTTTTCTTTTCCTTTTCAATGCTTTCATCATATAAGTATTTTTTCTTCTTTTTTTTTCTTTTCTTTCTCTCTCTCCATTCCTATGCCATTAACAAACAAATATTTACAACAAACATTAAATAACAAACAAATATCATCTCACGCAACTTTACGTGTGATGTCGGGTTCAGAATACCTCTTATTTCTACCGTGAAAGCTGCTAGAGGTAACTTAAGGAAGATAGAGGTTTATTTTTAACGACAAACTAGAATCCTGTCACGTAATGTGGCTACGTGAAAAATAATGTTTTGTCTATGTACCTACTAGCGTCTCGGATGCTCTGCCTATCCCGTTTGGGAATACAGACGTGATGTAAGCAAGTAGACCCTGAAAGGCACTTTTGATAAGTTTTTTTAATTCACTTATTCTTTTAAAGTACCACTATTGCAAAGAAAATTAAACCGTAACAAATGGGGCTGATTTTTTGTAATTTAAACTCAATATTCATGTCACAAAAGTTTAGATTTTGATTACGAGACCTGAAACGTGAGCTGATTAGAAATATAGGCAACGTTTTAGTACACATTCACCGGCGACATTGAATTTTGTTTTTAGTGACTTTCTTCCAACATCCATATCATAAATTTATAGCAATTTTATACAAAAAATTTTCACGCTCAGTACAGCAAACACATTAAAATGTCGTCAAAGTGCCATAGAAAAAAGTATCACGGAAAAACATTGAAAATCCGCCATAGATTTGCATCCAGCCTCATTCCTCCTACCCTTCTTTCTTCAAAACACATCGACTCACAAGGCAAGTTTTCCCCTACCATGATATCCGTAAAAGTAATTGAAAGAGGTATCATACCTTCACACTACAGATAGCAAGTTAACTTTCGAGTTCCAACACTAACCTATAATTGAATCGGCCCCATATTGGGCGCCACATTCGCCAATGCTACCCTTCAGACACAGAAGGACGTAACCGCCTTTAGTTTCCTACGATGACATGCCTTTTTCCACTAGCAAGATTACGATCAGCGAGGACTGAATAGACGGCGGTTTAGAGAAAGATTTCGCTGTTCATTGTTTGTCTAAGACGTTCACTACTTAGAATTCAAACTGTAGGGCAAGCAATGTACGAGTATACCTGTAACTTCCCACGTCTCCGTTGTCTCATAGTAGTATTTTACGAAAGAGTTGGTCCATAACCTGATAGTTTTGATCGTTGTTACTTCAAAATGACTTTCTATTTTTCTTACCAATATTCTATTATTGAATATTTTCCATTTTCACGCTGGTGTCCAATTTCTGTTGCAATGGCGTCAGAATTCCTAGGAACTAGGTAACTCAAGACTTAAAGGTGATTAAATAGTACAGACGCTACTCGACATAAAGGCCAAATAGTTCAATCTACATCACAGTAGGCACTAACGGAGTAAAGAAAGTGTATTATTTCCACTGTGTCTAAATTAAATTGAAATGGATCCTCTTCGTTTCATCCCACGAATAAGAAATTATATTAAGGTATGTATGTTTTAGACGACAGGCAAGTAATCTGTCACTATTATACCTTCTTTATCTATCATAACATTGAATAGCCGTGAAATGGTTATGTTACGTTTCGTGTGCTACGCCATCTGGGAATACAAGCGCAATGTATATCTAAAGTAATTGACAAAATACCAGTTATGAACTTAAAAACATCCAAATTTATAACAAATTTTAATAAAGTTGTTCTGTTCGAAGAAGGGAAAACCAACTAATAATGTCCTCATGACTAAAAGGATGACTGTCCAGGAAATTTAGACCCTTCTAGAAATCAATTTTGATTACGTGACGAAGGCCGGATGGCCTAATCGAGTCAGGTCTAGGTTCGTCTGAATTCTTCGAACCTTTTATGAAGATAAAATGTGATCCAAATGTCATTGTCCGCTTGTTCCTTTTCACTGATACGTCTGGAATGTAAGTCCTTTACTTATATAACTAATTGGTTCGTGAGAAACCTTCGTATTTATTTATAGTAAACGTTATAGTTATAGTGATATCGCGTTCATTGGCAAAGGAAATCACTATTATGTTTATTGTAACAACCGATCGTAGTATTTTGTGTATGGCAACTTAAAGTCGGTTTTAGGTTACCATTACCATACCAACCATTACTACCAGATGGATCAAGTTATTAATCGCACCTTGTATTTACATATATTTCATAAAATATTTTAAGACAAGTGGGTAATCTGCAGCTTCCAACCTATTCGACCTATGTAAAAATGTAGGTTAAGGAAAATGTTATTCAGTGAACATAAAGGAAAATTAAGCAATGTAAGGTGTGCAATCAGATCTGTCTTTGGGTTATTCAATAATTCACATACTTTTCCTCGTCTGTCAAAGTTCAACTTTTAACCCCTTCGAAATCGGATTCTTTCTCGTAAACCATCCCCGAGTTCAGAGGTCAACGGACAGATTCAACTTAAATTCGGAAGTCCACAGATTCTTATAACTTGTCAGCATCACAGTGAAATTAAATTCGAAATAACGGAGTATTTCAAATGTCCGGAGTCGACATTATCGCAGTTGGGAGTTGCCTTAGCTTTGTGATTACTTTAATGGCAGGTGTTATCGCTTTGCTGAACTTTTCCAGGCTTGCTGAGATATTATTTTTCTCGGAGTCTGAAGCGGTGTTAAATTCTCGACTGTCTGATGGACTGAGATTATAAAAAGGTTCTTAAAGAAGTAGCGAAAAGTTTGTGGAACGTTTTGGTAGCATGAGTAATTAACAAAGTAGTTGTATTGTTACTTTAACAGTTTCTTTTTGATAATCGGTTATTGCTTTTGTAATTTTTACAGTTGCTATGAAACTGCCTATCAATATTTCTTGCATATCTAATATTGCTTGGTATATCACGCTTTTTTTGATAAGTGAGACAAGTTTCTTACTTGATATCCCCATTTAGAATAACACCACCCACTTTTTGACGTAGATTTATGGTAAAAAGCGACTACGGAATTAACCCTTAGGTGCATGATTTAATTTTTTTTTACGAAAAAAATATATGTGGTTGGGAAATATGGGTGAATGCCAGGAAAAATAGAAAAAAAAATCGTAATAATTTTTTTATATATTTTTTTTTACGAAAACACTTTGTATCATTTTTGATACTCCATGGAGCAAGCACTAAAAAAATATGTTCTAAAATAATTAGTCAATAAAATATAAACTTCAAAAATAGAATTTTAACAATCGCAAAACATTAGCTATAAATGAAATTCATGTTTTTGTGTGTTTATGGGTATATACGGATCTTGTGAACTCGTCTATGGCCTGTTCTCGTTTAATAAAATGAGGATCTGAGGATCTTAGTTAAACCAGGTTTTTCTATAAAATTTAATTCTTCGGCCATACTTGTAGGTTCTTCTGTTGTCTCTTCTTCCTCGAGAATTGTTTGCAGGTCTTCGAGTGATTAAGAAAACTCCAGATCATCTCCTTCGGACTCGGCGTTGTCATCCGATATTTTTCCACCTTCTAACTGAATCAACAGTGCTTCTACGTCCTTTTCTAAGACAAACCCTATGTGGTGATGTTGGGCATGTAAATAAGCTTTTATTAACATGCCCACACTACTTGATAAATAATGGTAAAGTATAAAAAACTCAAGAAGTTCTGTAAACCATGCTAGTAGAAAAAGTAAGCGTAGTGCATGGAGTATCATTATTGATACTACAAAAAAAGTCGTCATCGCATGGAGTATCATTTTCGATACCAACTGGAAACTCAAAAAACTATTGTATTAACACAAATCTCACAAAAACTTCTATAATCCCCGATAAATAGAAATACTAACCTTTCTTATACATATTTTTCCGATTGGAAATATCTCATGATCCGCCAGATAAAAAAAAAAGAAAACTTGCAATTTCACCTTTTGCAAAAAGTAGCCGCACAATTCAAACTTTTGACACTTAGTATAAAAATGGCTGTACTAGGATTGACAGTTCTTTTTTTTCTTTGAAGTATTTGAGCAAAGGTAACAAAATACTGGTATTAGAAGGTGGCGAGAAAGAATAAAAATATTTTAGAATGGTGAAAAGACATGGTATCATTTTTGATACCGTATGCACCTAAGGGTTAAGTTTATATGTGCTTTAGGAGTTAGCAAGTTACTATTGTACCCCTGTCGTCTATTTTTAATGCCAAAATTAAGTTCGCTGCAAAACTTGAAATAGTCATACTTTTTTGCTTACCCTATGTGGAAATACAAGCAGAAGTTTATGAACGTATGCATGCATTTTGACGTTATTACGTCTCCGTCAATTTCGACACTACGAGTATTCACGTGACTCCATCTAGAATGTTCCGCAAACTTCATAGGAAGTAGCAAAAGTCGTCCGTCGCCGCGGATCGCGCTCGCTCGCCCGACGCACCGAAACAAAAGAGAGTGGTGAAACAATCTAGCAGACAACAAAATAAATTGCTCGCGTCTCGTGGGGGATTGTTTTTAAATTTCGTTACACAAACTTGGTCGTTGTCACAGCGTCTGTGCGAGCGTGACCGATACACACAACCTTCAACGTGTCAGACAAGGACAGCAAACATAGTGGGTTCTTACACGGATTTCTGTAGTTGAAGTAATGTAATGGAGACGTGTGGAGCGTTTTCTTTTAAAGTTTTTCATGTTTCTTTGTTACGAGCTAGTAGCTTGGAATTCTTTGAATGTGGGTGGATGTCGGTTGCAGTGGAAGGAATTGACACCGATGTTCTTACTTCAACTTGGGATATGAAACGTACATGTAAAGACTGAATAGTAGACGGCCTAAGTACGATCCTTGAGGAACACCTTAGTGTTTTATAATAGTGATCAGTTTAGAATGCTTTGGAAGGCTTTTAGAACGTGGCTTTGAAACGTGAAATGGTCATAGTTTTTCCGTGTAACGTTTTATGCGCTCTGCCTACGCCATTTTGGAATACAGGCGTGAATGTATACATGTTGTATGTACTAAAACGCTTGCGTTAAGACCAAAAAAACAAGGGCAGCACGTTTTTATTTAAAACACTCAGTAGTCTTTGTTTTAAATTTATATTGTAATCTCCAAACTACGTCCATCTTAAAAAGAAATCCCAGCGTCAAACTAACCGGGACTTGAGTTTATTTTTAAAGCGCTAGAAAAGTTAACCACGAAAAAGTCAATCAAACTTGGCTCCCACATAACTTTAAACTTGCCGAAGATGTGTGCTAACTTTTAGATGGCTTTAACCCACTTACACGGCTTTAGTTTAAAGCTGTTTTTGCTTTGGCACATTATTGTGGCACATAGTCTCATAAGGCGTGAAAAATAATGTCTTGTGGACCGAAATTTGACTCGTCTTTTGACTTATTTGTGAATCATAGGACCGTATAAGTGTCTCTTCACTGCCCCTCAAAGTTTGTGAGATACTTAGTGAGATAATATCGACATAAATTGGTATGATGGAAGGAACTCAGTATTAACGTATAGGTTACTTTGTAAGCCAAAAAAGGTGTAGTTTCCGCGGATAAGTATGCGCAAGCGGAGCCGCGGGCAAAATTTCGTTTCACTGCAGTTTGGAGCAAATATTTAAACACTGTCGCAAAGCAGCAGTGTTTGTGTCCTGACCGTGAAATGGCCAGTGAAAATAATGGTAGTCTAAATACTGCAACGAGTTTGAAAACTTTACCTTTTAACGCTCTTTCAGATTATATAAATTTATTTATTTGGCTATCTGTTTATTAATTTATAATACCTTCTTTTTTGTGGTCAAAAACGGACATTGCCCGAAATATTTTGTTACCATAATTAAATCGTAGGACGTGGTGACAACATGGCAGGATTAACGCGGACGGGTCCGTCATGCGTGCAGTGTGGTCACCGTTTTCATATAATTAAGGTATTAAATGATAAACTATAATGAAATTGTGGTCAGCTCGGTTAATATATTTTAGGATATTCTCAAATATAATTTGTGGCTGGAGAGAGAACCCAAGGCACGAATTCGTATGATTAAATAATATGTATAATGAACTCATAAACACATCACACACATAAAACTTTAATGAATCAAAATCATGACTATCCCTTAAATTGGCAAGGTACTGAAATGCTGGGAAACCATGAAATATTCAATTAATATAACTAAATATAGTTTAAAAAGCCTCAGAAAAATATTAAAAAAAATCTAATTATGGCAGTTTTTTGGAAAACCTATGTGACTCACGTGGCACATTGCCGAGTCCAGTAAAAAGTACATTTGTACCACGGGAGTCACATTGCCAAGAACTCAGTAAATCACAAAATACAAAAATTTATTGTTTATTTAGCAAAAACGTAACTTTTCCCGGAATAAACGGAAACAGCAGGACTATTGCCTAACGTAACTCGGTAACGGCACGGACTTGATGGTGGAAAACGCTCGTGATCTCGAGTATTTCGATAAAACGCTTTCGCGCAACAAAATTATTTCCACTTGCGCGCAGAACCAATATTTGGTGATTTACTCGTTCAATTGTCTTCAAAAGCTCCAGGGTATTGGTTTCAACTGTTATGATGGTACGTGACACCATTTATTAAGATTTTAAAGTAAATTGGTCGCCTACTGTCAAATTTAAAGCGATCGTGATTCCGAAGGCGTTAGACATTAGTGCTTTTGTTTTTTCTTCATATCTCCAATTACAAATCAAAAAGGCATTTTGCATTTAATTCAATACACAAAAGTTTTGCTCTCTTTATAAAATCAGCGATGTAATCCTTCAGGAAAGTGTATTATTTTCATTTTTTTGGTTACATATATTTCTAAGCAATTGGCAATGGGACTCGTGTGACCCGTAAGTAATTTTTTAAGGAATTGGCAACGGGACACCTGAGGTACATACAAATGTTTCCTTTCATAAACTTTATTATAGGCAACCTTCAAAGTACATTAGTAGATATTCTAATACATTAATAAATCGTAATAACGCCAATCACCTGAAACACAGTATCTGCATACGTATACCCGAAATTATCATGAATAACTTACCCGAGGCAGCGGCAAGTGTTTCCGTTACGAACTCTTTTTCAAATTAACGCTCATGAGTTAGTATTGGTGGTAACATAAATTGTTTTTAACATTTCATATATAATAAGTAATTCGCATGTAATAAAAAAAATTACAAAATATACGTATACGAGCCACAGGGTTTAATTGAAATGAACGTATCACAGGAGTCACGTTGTCAATTTAAGGGCTATTCCACGTCTCGTAGTCACTATTATCATTAGATTTCAAATTAGACACAAAATAGGTGTACTAGTGACATGTTGCTAGCCTGACGCTTAAAACACACCTAAACCTATTTCCTGAAGTCGCCGCTCTTACGACATCCATAGAAGAAATGGAGAGGTGTTATTCTATACCCGACACGGGAAAAAATACTTGCAAATAAAAATAAAATGCTGTTAAATACTGCAGACGACAAGGCCCGATGGGCGCGCCCTGTGAAATTGAAAGGGCCATCAATAAAGCCTCTGCTATAACTCGACTCAGCTATTCCTGCAGCGCCACGAAAATGCCCATAAAAAGTATTTAAATCACCCTTATATATCTCCACTAAAAACGGGTAATAGCGTAAATCATAAGCGCTAGCGGGTTAGTAAACGGCGAGGCTTTTTGTCTAACGCGCGCGGAATTGCGATGGCTTATTTGACAGGTCGAAACTAAAGGTATTGCGTGACGTTATGACAGACGAAACTCATGCTTGTATGCTAAGGCTTGTAAGCTAGTCATACAAACAAAACATCGCTTTATGTAAGCAAAATTAAGTGAGTTAACGCTCACTAGTAAACAGTCACTGTTATACCTCTTAACTTAAAACTTTAAAATTGAGTAAGATGTGGCTGCAAAGCTGACATAGTCATTTTTTCGAATTATTCGATACTCATGCCATTATTTCTTTTTCCTATTCGCGATTCGACACAATATTCGTATCATACTTTCTCCTTTCCTCAAAGTAAATACTTCTATACAATCCTATTTATACCTTTCAGCGGTTCTTCCCAACAGTCGGAATTGATACAATAAAGTCGTTTTTCATCACATTAGTATTCTTAACTAACAGAAAAAAACAATAATGGCATGGGTTTCGAATAATCTGTTTTGTTCGTAGCGTTTTATCGTTAGCGTTCCATTCAGGAATACAGACGCGATTTGTTTTGGTGACTACCTGTCTCTTTTCAACGTCTCTAGTTAGATAGTGACAGGTATAGTCTATATCGCGCGTATCTCTACTCGCGGCCTGTCGCGCTAAGGGGACAGTACGCTCGTGACTTGTCCCCCACTCAAACTGCAGCTCAAACCCTTCGTCGTATTCGTTATCTCCGCTCTATTTATTTCCATCATGTATTTATGAAGACGCCTATTTCGGGAACGATTATTGTTACAAACGAGTTAAACACAAATCAATGCACTAAACAGATACAGACCATGCCTAGAGGTATATACCCAGAAGGGGTAGGTAGGGCATATAAAACATTACGCAGAGAGTAACAACACTACTTCCCATTTTGTAGCCATTTTTAGCATGTCATCAGGTTCAAAGTCAGATGAAAGATAATAGTGACAAGTTGCTAGCCTTTTAAAACAACTCTAAACTTGTTTTCTGCCAAGTTTGCCTAGTCTGCCAAGCTAAGTTTTTTCTTGCAACTTTATGTAATTCTTAAACTACTTTTAGTTGTCTGTAGCAGGTACAGGCGAGTTCATAAATATATGAGCAGGAAAATGCCAAATATGTAAACTTTTGCACCTTATTGTCGATGTCATAAAGGTGTGAAGTTTTTGAACCCTCAGTTTTGCTCATATATTAATGACCTCGACTGTAACTGCATCGTTGTAGCAACATAAATAAAATAAAATAATGGTACGAGTAGGTATACTCGTAATATTGTTATAGGTCGTAGAGTAAGTATAGACTTTTTCTGAAGATGTATTTGTATGTTTATCGTTACATTAGAGTCCGAAAGTATATAATATGACAGATAATAGACCCAGAAAAAAAAACACTTTACCAATATCTTTTATATTTTCATACCCAAATAAAAACCCGTCATTCGTTATTATGTCATTAGAAATATTCCCATCTCTTTCAATACTTATCATTATTAACCGTAAACACTTTTTGAATACAACCGCGTCCATTGTCGATATTGTGAACAGCGAATATGGTTGAAAGAGAGGGCTTTACGCGGTAAGGCATGCCCGCTACCACGAAAACGCGACACAGGCGATAACCTTGCGGTTTACTTATACATTGCGGGTTTTGCGTTCTGTGCTACTATACTATAGACCGATAGGTACTTAAAAGATGGTAAACAATCTTGACATGTCTTTTTATTGAAATACACAGTCTAAAAATGAAAATCGTTACAATATACAATTCAATTATGAAAGTAAATGATTTTTTCATACCTAAATTGTAAAATGTAAAGATTTTTATTTATAAAGTGTATGTTTAAATAAAAAGACACGTCAAGATTGTTTACCATCTTTTAAGTACCTATCGGTCTCTAGTATAGGCATAGAGCATGCGAACGAGTCTAAGCAAACTACACAGGGTGTAATAATCTTCTTCGGCCATAATTTACATACATACATTCATATTCTCACGCTTGTATTCCCAAGAGGGGTAGGCAGAGCACATGAATTCAAAAATCCAGTGCCACGTTTAGCAATTTCAGGGTAATCAGATGGTTGAACGTGATATTGCAGTGACAGGTTGCCCATCGCCCACAATAAACTAACCCTTTCCCAGAGGCGACTCTAATTTGCAGGGGGAAAATATTGTCTCCATTTCTTCCGCGGATGTCGTAAGAGGCGATTATTGGAAAAGCTGATAAAAATATAAAATTGTTAAAGGCCATTTGATTACAGAGTTTCCTGCGTCCGTAGAATAAGGAAAATAGCGTAACATGTTATGTTGTTTGTTTCCAACGAGCAATGGATTCGGTACATACTCACCGCATCGGTATCGAGTCTAAGTCGAGGTCTACGAGGAAATAAAAGGGATTTAGATGTTTTGAAACATTTTACAGAATTCGTCATGTGTTGGAGAAATTGTACGTGAAGCTTAACGTTTTAGAGGATGAGAATTACGACATCGGTTATAAGAAAATCTACTCTAATAGGAAAAAAATACATTATGCAGGGTGTAACGCGATAATAGGCTAGATGACTAGAAAAAAACTATTAAGTCCGTCAGATACACTGCGAAAAAATATTGTACCCATATTTTTTCTTTTATTTGACAGACGAAAAGTGACGATAATACAGAGCCTAAAAGTTTCGCGTGACGTCACGTTTGAGTACAATTTTGAGTAACGAGCCCCCACTATGGAAGTTTGATGATCTGTACCTTTGTCGATGTTTAATTATTTAATAAACTAAAAAATATGTGTCTATTTTTTTTCCATAATCTAACTTACGGACTAATTAGAATGATATTATATTTAACCCTGTCATCATCTCTATTTACAGAGGTATACATAAGTAGCTTTGGAATCTGATTTTTACGGTCACACCAATAGGGTAGATGGCAAAAAAAATGTTAGTCCATCAAATAGATTACATAAGAATGTTATACACGCATTTTTTCTTTTATTTGACTGAGCTCTGAAGTTTCGAGTGATATCACTACTTAGTACAATTTTTACTAAGGCGTGACGTCACGAGCCTCCGCTCCGGAAATTCGATGATCTATGCCTCTGTCGATATTTAATTATTAGGTAAAACAAAAAACACGTACCTAATTTTTTTCCATAATCTAACTAACGGACGAATTAGAATGATATGTTTTTCACTCTGTCATCATCTCTATTGCACCTATTTTTTTAGTAACATCGTTCCATAGCATCATGGCGCCCATCTTCAAATTTCGATCGTACGAATTTAATAAAGATAATAATTTGGTATTTAAACAGTGACCAATGATGTTAAGAGAATAGAAAAGGTACCCAAAAGTACATACGCCACGAAGACAAGGACGGGACGGGGCCCATACTCTAAAACGTGTCATCCCGTCCGGGCCAAAACACGATATAGAGACCTCTGGTCTGTAACACTAGCACTTACCCTATAGCACGGCATGTCGGGCTCCTGGATGGGTCGGTAAATGTTTATCTACCCGATGGAGCGTGCTCGTCCGTGTGGATTGTTGCCTCTTGCGCAATTTAATACGTATTACCAGAAAATTAATTACAATTATTGTGCTGAAAGTGGGTCTCATACGTGAAACGGTGACAGTTTTGAGTACATGGCTTTTCGTGTGCTCTACCTACCCAATTTAATTATTAGGCATCAGCGTTTACGTTATTTATTGTAGTGCTTTGGTTTAACACACAATTGCATCGGTTTGTAACATAAAAAAGAAGGATTATTGAATCAGAAGTAACACCCAAAGAACTACAACGGCTCGTCCCAATATTCAATCTATCTACTGTTCATCTTTATAGAGATAAATTATGTGTGTAGCTACCCCTAGCGCCACCTATTGTCGAGTGGTAGAACTTCTGCATGCGTCGTTTACGTCATCAGCTGTCAAAAAGTGTTCTACATCGCGAAGACGGAGTTTCGTTAATCGGTTGCTTATCTCTTGTAAGCTAATTGAATATTGGGAAGGCCTGTACACCTTGGTACAATGCGATACCAATGCGCAGTCTTAATTTATATTGAATCCCACAAGTGAAGAACGCGAGTCCCACAAGAAAGATATCACACTGATTTGTAAAAAATCACTAAAATCTAGTAAACAAAAATACTAAAAAATAGAAGAACAAAGACACGGATACTGTAATATTTTAAAATACACACAAAAATTGAAAATCGAAGTAAAAAGATACCGCTAAGACACAGAAATAATTTTCAAAAGTATAAACACACAAATTTTTTCACTACTTACGTATTTACTTGCAAACTAGATAATAAAACCCAAAATCACAACATCAAAAAATAACAACCCAAAAAAACACTCCCAAACTTACCTTTTCGTAACGAAAGTACAAGACTTAAAGACGAAAAAAACTACTTCTATTAAAGCTGAGCGAAGTAAAATCAACAGAATAGACCAATCAAATGGTTTGGCATTCACATCTCGGACAACGGTATCGTAACGCCAAATTACGATTGGTTGTTTGCAGCCACAGCTCTAGAATGCCTTGACGACACATATGCGTCAAACCTGTGCACCATCTGATTTAATTTGATTTGACTACTCAATCAGAACAGAGCGTCTAGTAGTCTACTGTAGTGCAGTAGGTCAAGAAACGCGTTGATTTCGTTTGAGTTTTAACGCGAAGAATTGTATGGAAACCGAGATAGCGCCTCCAACCGGCACGTCTACACAACTACCGCGGTCGACACAGTTTTACAATTCCTCGTGTTAACACGCAAACGAAATCGACCAACTCTTGATCGACTTCATTGCATTAGACGCTCTGCTCATGTGTTATTTTTTGAGCTTTAGTACGCACGTTTTGCATTATGACGCATGAGTGTCGTCACGGTATTTACTGTACGTCGAAGCATTTTCAGTAGCGGTGTTACCACTCTTTGATTCTACAAAACCTCGCTCAGCACAACAAAACTCTAGCAGCGACATAAAAAAAGAAAACCCAAAGAAAACACGATAGAACTACAATACTAGTAGCGCCCTCTACTGACGTACCTTTGAAGCGTATTTTTTTTAAAAAGGGTTTTGGTAGTCGACTCTTCACTCTGCCGACGCGTCCTGAAAACAATCGATTTTTCAGTATCCCTTACAACTACAAGTCATTTCATTACCAGCAGAACCTACCTAAACAGGGTTATTTTAATAATTCAGTATTGCCTAGAGTTACCCAAGTGCATCGTCGATTCACGCACGAGATATACTATATCTGTCACTGTCTAACTTGAGATGTCTGAAAAAGACAGGTAAACTAAATCGCACGAGTTCTCTTAATACTACGAGTGAATAATGAAGGTAACTTTACATTTGAATACCCTCACAGACGTCAGATTCTTCTCGACAGCTTTGGATGTATGAAAAAAAAAATTGGTAATTGAGTAGAATAGGCTAGTTTCCTAAATTTTAAAAACTGGTTAATTACACACCTTAGTAGGTACTTATTATATCCCAAAAATAAGTTTATTTTATTGAAAACTAATATTTACTAGAAGTATTTCACATTTTAAAAACACAATTTAAATTTCCGCCGAAAACGCTCTAAACTGTCATGGCGTCTTGCGTGACGTCACCATCATCGAAACAAAGCTGTTTTTGTATGGAGATTATCATAAAAAATGGATTTGCCGTCTTATAACTATTATAAATACTGTGTAGTTCCCCAGTGAGGGCCCAGTGTACAAACACAAGCTTAAAACACCAAACAAATTATTTATACATGTTCCACATAAACAACAAATACGAAAAAAGTGGCTAACCCTTGCAACTAGGAACGATAGTCATTGTTTATCAAGAGATTAAACAATGAATTTTTGTGAAGATGACTACGATGATGTAAGTATTCCACTCAACATAATCTAGGTAGGTACCTAATGTAAATAAAAACCAATGTTTTTTTTATGAAGTATGTTCATAAAATAATAATATATAATTACTACCTATTTGAGGTTAGGTACTTATTTTATGGTATTTCTGTTGTATTTATTGGATTAAACACACATTCATTATTTTTCTAGTTACCAAATATTATGCTGATATGATACCGAGTATCATATTATGGGAAAAGTATCACAAGTGCGCATGAGACCAGGTTATACTCCAAGTAAATTTGGATGTCAAGAAGATAGACGAAAACGGACATTCAGCAGGACAGACCGATCATACCTACATACTTAAAAACAAAGAATGGCGATAATAGCAGTGTCTGAATGAACCAGGAAAAAGCTGTACACAGAGTTCATCTCTTGAAGATACTCCTCATACAAGTTCAGGTATACCTACTTGTAATATTCAGCACCCTATTAAACATAGGTACAACCAATAAATTCTTATCTATACTTTAGACCTTTAGGTACTTAAAAGATGGTAAACAATCTTGACATGTCTTTTTATTGAAATACACAGTCTAAAAATGAAAATCGTTACACTATACAATTCAATTATGAAAGTGAATGATTTTTTCATACCTAAATTGTAAAATGTAAAGATTTTGATTTATAAAGTGTACGTTTAAGTAAAAAGACACATCAAGATTGTTTACCATCTTTTAAGTACCTAAAGGTCTCTAGTATAGTTAATTCCTTCTGATATTATAAATGCGAAAGTAACTCTGTGTGTCTGACTGTCTGTTACCCTTTCCCGCTTAATCCTCTCAACTGATTTTGATGAAATTTGGCACATACAATATTTAGACCAAATAACTGTTCCATTCGGACGATGTCTGCGGGCACACCTAGTAAACTATAAAGCTAATTACTTACATTTATTTTGCAGATTTCCAAGCGATTGAACAAAATGGGCCAGAAATTATGTGCAAGCAAAAAGCAGATAAATCGGTACAAGCATTTGTAACACAAACAAGATTTCTTTAATAAAACAAAAGTAAAGTTCAAAAATGTTTTATTACCTTTTGAAAACCTACACACATACACTATTAATTTTAAGTCAACACACTTAATTAATATACAAAATCTTACTCTACACTCTGATATAATAAAATATTGATTTTCCAAAAGTTTAATAACTTATTAACACATTCAGAACCAAGGACCCGGCCCCCGGGTTCTTCAAAATATTTGTGAGATACCAAGAACCCGGTAGCCGGGTTCATTTTGTACTAGCAATAGACTGCTCGGTTATGCTAGGTTTACACGGGCTTAGTACTTGTCATTAGTGTAGGTGGTTAGGGGCTTATATGCACAATGACAAGTGACAAGTAACCGTCTACACAGTAGTTTTAGAGAATGGTATTAGTAACAAAACACTTCGGCAGCTTTGACTAGGTACTCTACTAATCACTAATCAAATTGCACTTGTCATTAATGCTAGGTTTACACGGGCTTAGTAGCTAATGCTTAGTACTTGTCACAGGTGTGTAAACATGTTGTATAAGTGGAACTGCAAGTGCAAGTGATTAGAAGCCGTTCCTATTTACTAAGCGACAAGCGCCTACCCCAGGTAAAAATCTACTAATACTTGTCATTGTCACTTGTCGAGTGGTGTAAACATTTAATGACAAGTGCAATTTGATTAGTGAATAGTAGATTACCTAGTTAAAGCTACTGAAGTGTTTTGTTACTAATACCATTCTCTAACACCACTGTGTAGACGGTTACTTACCACTTGTCACTGTGCATATAAGTCCCTAACCACCTACACTAATAACAAGTACTAAGCCCGTGTAAACCTAGCATTAATGTTTACACTACTCGACAAGTGACAAGCATTAGTAGATTTTTACCTGGGGTAGGTGCTTGTCGCTTAGTAAATAGGAACGGCTTCTAATCACTTGCACTTGCAGTTCCACTAATACTAAGCACTTATACAACATGTTTACTCACCTGTGACAAGTGTAAGTGACAAGTACTAAGCATTAGCTACTAACCCCGTGTAAACCTAGCATGAGACGGTTTTGATTTTAGGCATGGTTGTGAATGTATTAATGATAAAATCTTCAATGTATTGCTTATTGTATGATACATCAACTCAACTTTTTTATTTGCACTATCGTCCAGGTCAGCTACACAGAAAATGCAGTTTTTCTTTTGTAATAAATACATTTGAAGTTGCATTTGAATTGTATTTTATTTATAGCACATTTGATTTCAATGACCATACCGCAGTTGAAACCACATATCACTCGGTGAGAATGAAACTAGGTGAGAACTTTCTTTAAAAAATCTTCATCACATTTGTCTTAGAACTTAAATACAAGTTGGTGCATCGAGACAGCTAGCGTTTCAGTTTGACAATATTCAGGTTGGTATTTTAATAGTTCACAGTCTTCTCTAATTTTCTCTTTCTAGCCTCTTCCAAAAACTTGTTCAAAACAGATGAACAAATGAATTTCCTTTGCCGTCATGTTTCAGGCTACTTCCAACTCTGCAACCACAGTCTTCACATTGTACAGAGATTCATACAGGACATATTTTGCACTTTACGGTACAGCATTTACTGTCATGCTGAAGCTGCACATAGCTAACAGCGTCGTCTCCATATGAAGCTCATAAGGACCTGAAATTTAATTTATAAATTTTAATTTCATTACACAAACTTCGTAATTCTAACCTCAAATGTGCTAAAATAGTTAAATAGGTCTACAAATTATAGAAACACAAGCATAATCGTTTACAAAACTGGAATGTTTCTATTTAAACTTGTAATAAATAGGTATTCAATACTTACATTGAAGCTTTAACATTGCGGAATTCCGATGAGCAAGTCTTTATTCGACGCGAAAAATGTACCTAGCATTACGTCGTAATTGCTAGGCAAGTTATGGATGTTAGGATGGCATCTGCTTGTCTTAAAGTTAGAATTTATTGTTTACGTCTTTACGTGTTAAAATAGACTAATGGTGAGAAATTTATGTGAAATAAATATGTGGTCATGTTAGGCTTGGGTAAAAAATATCGATATATCAAAATATCGATATATTTTCAATAAAAAATCGATAATTATCGTCGATATTTGAAATTTTGATATATCGATAATCGATATTTTTTTCCGGATATCAAATTCGATATTTTTTTTATGAGCTCCTGTTCGACTTCAGTTCTCGATTAGGGCCGCGTTTAAAAACCAAGTCAATTATTACCAGACAGTAGTTTCTTTCAGTCACACATTAATGTTTTGCATAAAGCTATTCTTCACTTTACCCTTTACCGAGGAAATTTAACTTGTTTGCGAACACGCCCTAAAAAGAATGTGCAAATATTTCGATATATATCGATATATCGATAAATATCGATATATCAAAATATCGATATTTTTACACGATATATATCGATACTTTAAAATAATATCGATATATCAAATATCGATATATTTTTTTAATTTGCACATCCCTAGGTCATGTTCCGTTCTATGCAAGTTGTATGCAAAGCAAATGTCAACAACAACAATGACGTTTGGTATACTGTGACGTCACAGCTTCTGATTGGTGTTTGCTGTCACGTGATAAAATGCCCATTTTTTTGAATTTATTTTCCAAAAATATTAATAATCTTTCATTTATATGATAAATAAATTTGTATTTCCTTATCTAGATTTCTTAATCTATAATTAGAAACTATAATCCACCCAAATTGTTCTTAGTGGAAACTAGCCTATTATAGAAGGATTTGAACTCTATTATGCTATAAAACAGCGAAAAATCTCTGTCAAAATTCTCAGTTGCATAAGTAATACCCCAAGTTCTTATAACTGAAGTGGTTTCTATGGCCACTTTCTTTTAATGACCTTTTAGAAAACCCTTCATTAAAGTTTGGCAATAAATCGTTTAGCCCGCCTGCTTGTAATTAATTAAAAACGCGTAAATTAACAAAAGCTCCTTAAAAACTGGTTAAGCGCGAGTCTGTCTTTTGTAACTTATAAACCTAAACATTGTGCAGAATCGAGATTATGAAGAAACCATAATGGCTTAAGAGTCGAATAATTCTGTCATTTAACCAAACGGTCTAAACTGTAATATGGCCGTTTTGAACTTTTGTTTAGAATCACCACAGGTAGTGAAAAAACTTAATAAACGGGCCAGCCATATAACTTTGGGGTTAAAACTCTTGAGTGGAGACTGTGGATTGTCGATTATCCTTCAAGGCGTCCTCATACTCAGTGGAGTGATGATCTTCACCAGGTGATTGGTAACAGCTGGATTGAATCCTGTGGCTATTTGAGCCTTTTTTAGAACCTTGATGGACTTTTGATATGCAGTTTGGCCATTTGATTTACATTTGATATCGATATTCATTAAAAATGAAGCATTTTCTTTGTCGCATAACAACAAGAACTTATTTTAGAGTTTATTTTTGACTTACGGAACTCTGAAAACGGGTTGACTATATCCTGCATCCCTGGGGATATCCCTTTAAGGATAAGCAAATAATCTTCTAAGCGGCGTCTTATAAATATTAAAAGGAAAGGATCCGCGACTTACTGATGAGGACAACAATGTCTTTGCCCGCTAATTGGGTCACAAAAGTAGGCTTTTGATATATTTAATATCTAATATTCTTTCTATTTCCTAGTCTGGTATTAGTAGAAATTTTCTATTTAACAGATTGTGATAAAAACGATAGATGGTGAAGCGACACCTACCGCCACCTATCGTCTAATAGTGGAACTTTTACAAACATCACCTACCTACATACGTCATCGTAAAATCGTAAGTAAATTATTGTTCATTTGTTGACATTATTTGTGTATATCGAGCAAATAAAGGCAAAATATCGCGTTTGTTGTGTAGGAGCTTACTTTAAATATTTTATTTACTTTCTTTGTAGTATTTGTTGTTAGAGAGGCAACCTGAAATACATAATTTTTGAAAGTTTAGATTGTTGTTGTGGTTCTTGAGATACAGCCGGGTGACAGCCAAGACGGAGAGACGGACGGACATGCCGTGGGTAGACAGCCAAGTCTTACTAAAAGGTACCTTTTTAGGGTTCCGTAGCCAAATGGCAAAAAACGGAACCCTTATAGATTCGTCATGTCTGTCTGTCTGTCTGTCTGTCAGTCTGTCTGTCTGTCTGTCCGTCCGTCCGTCCGTCCGTCCGTCCGTCCGTCCGTATGTCACAGCCACTTTTTTCCGAAACTATGAGAACTATAATAATAAAACTTGGTGAGTAGATGTGTTCTGTGAACCGCATTAAGATTGTGACACAAAATTTAAAAAAAAGCAATATTTTTTTAGGGTTCCCCATACATGGAACTGAAACTAAAAAAAAAATTTTTCATCAAACCCATACGTGTGGGGTATCTATGGATAGCTCTTCAAAAATGATATTGAGATTTCTAACATCATACTTTTCTAAAGTGAATAGTTTGCGCGACAGACGCTTCCAAAGTTGAAAAAGTTGTGTCCCCCCCCCTCTAACTTCTAAAATAAAAGAGTGATAAATGTAAAAAAAATATATGATGTACATTACCATAGAAACTATCAACGAAAATTGGTTTGAACAAAATCTATCAAGTAGTTTTTTTTTATGAAATAAAGTTAAAATTTATCATTAGTTCGAAAATCTGTCACTAGATGGCGTTGTAATCGGTTTGTACGGAACCCTCAGTGCGGGAGTCCGACTCGCACTTGGCCGGTTTTTAATCTTTGGATACGGAACTAAATTAAAATAAGAGTACAAGTTAAGAGACGCTGTGCGAGGGGTATCCAGAAAGTTCCACCTGCATTAATATTGCGAATTTGAAATTCAATTCTGTCACTAGGCCGAACTGTAGATGTACGGGATGAATAATAATGGATGCGCTTTGGCTTTACTTAGATGGGTTTTAGTCTGGTTTTAATGGATTTTGAATGAATTTGGCTTGAAGTCAGTGTTACTAACTCTTAGAAATTCTGTCCCTGGACTCAAAATTTGCAACTCAAATCCAAATCTCAAAAGTTGTTATTTGTATTTTTTTCCACAAGGGATAGAAAAGCGACCCTTTTTTCCGACATTCTGTCACTTTTATAATTTATTAGTGTTGAGAGGGAAGTAGATTTGGAAACACATCCACACATTCAATTCATCCCTTGTTTTTATTCCAATTAAACATTATAAAATAAATCATAGGTCCATGGTAGCATTAAATAATATCTAGGCGTGTTCAAATTACTACAGACGAACGGTAACACGTACTCACCCGAGTAGGGAGAAAAATGACATCGAAATCAAAAATAAGTATTTTCTACATTCTATGCAAACTAAATATTAATAGCAGAATTTTGGTATCATCGTAAAAAGCATTTAAAAGCATCTTCCAAAGCCACTTCAAATTAAAACAATAATTACAGTAACACGATACCTCATCTACCCTTCCAGCTCCGCAGATACATGAATAAAATGAATATTTGGGCGTCCGGGGATTTGCATAACCCGGGAACGAACCCGCGACCCGGCCTCATTAGCGGCGTACCTGCAACAACAAATAGAGAACTAAGCCAATTGCTATGTAACAAACCTAAGGTTAGGGCACTGTTAAAATAGTACATAATATACAAATAAAAGTTGTCTATTACGTCTGTATGCTCAAACAGGGTACAGTCAAGGACTTTAATTCATGAGCCACCGTGGAATCATTTCACAGTAAACGTCATAGTGACATCCCATTAATTATCAAAGGAAATCGTAATAACTTTTTCTTAGAAAAGGTTCTATGGTGGCTCTTGAACTAAAGTCCTTGACCGTATAACTGTGACTTACTTTCGTAATAATCAAGTGAAAGTAAAAAGACAAACCGTCTTATTTAGTATCAAGTTCAATGTTATATAGTTATTAAGGACTAAATCTGTTATTCTATCGTATTGGGTAACTGTAATGATAGATATAATATGGTGAACAAAATAAATAAATAAATAAAAAAAATCTCCACGCAATCCTAAGATAATAAGTCTTGACAGGTAGATAGACGACGAAGTGATCCCACAAGAGTACCATTATCCTTTTAATGATGCAAAACTCTAAATAAGAAAAAAAATACATTTTTTGGATAATCTCCATCAAAGGGCAAGAAATGCACCATTCCCAAGTAGCAAACTTGTTTGTAGACAGATATTAAAAATTCCACAACTATAGTTGCGACACAGTAATGCGGTTATAAACAGTAAGACGAGTAGAGCCAAACTGAAAAAAATGTGATGAATTGTTCAGTTTATTAGGGTTCCGTACCCAAAGGGTAAAAACGGGACCCTATTACTGAGACTTCGCTGTCTGTCTGTCCGTCCGTCCGTCCATCCGTCTGTCTGTCACCAGGCTGTATCTCACGAACCGTAACAGCTAGAGAGTTGAAACTTGCACAGAAGATGTATTTCTGTTGCCGCTATAACAACAAATACTAAAATTAAAATAATAATAATAATTAAGGGGGGCTCCCATAGAAAAAACATGTTTTTTTTGCTGTTTTGGGTCTATTTAAATAACTGTTACAGCTAAATACTTGAAATGCTCACAGAATATTTAATTAAATATTTTCTTTAAAAATAAATACTTAAATCAAAATAATAACAATAATTAAGGGGGGCTCCCATAGACAAAACTTTTTTTTTTTGCTGTTTTGTGTCTATTTAAATAACTGTAACAGCTAAATACTTGAAATGCTCACAAAATATTTAATTAAATATCTACTTTAAAAAGAAATAATTAAATTAAAATAAAATTAGTATTTAAGGGGGGCTCCCATACAAAAATTCTGATTTTTTGCAGTTTTTGGTACGGAACCCTTCGTGCGCGAGTCCGACTCGCACTTGGCCGGTTTTATCGTTTAAAAATGTGCTTATCGTAAATACGACGTAACAATACCAAAGCCACCAAATTGAGTCTTCAAAAAATAATACAACTTTCATTTCCACGGTTAAGTATAATGTTTATTTTTGTTTCAAGTAACGGAAGTATGTAAATACAAAAGGGTTCCGCTATTATCCATTCCAAAGCTCCAAAAGATCCTCTGATGCACGATTTAAAAAATAATGAAGGTATAAGTAGTTGGGGCTTAACGATAATGCCCCTTCATACCTAATTTAATCTAAAAGTGCGTGCCATTGAACATTTGAACACCTTTGTCTGTGCCTACTTAAGTTTCCTGCATTGGAATTACAATTACAATTACAATATGTAATAGTAATTAATAATAATCTTTATTCACACTCATGCAAGGTTACCTACAAAATGATTACAACCTAAATTTAATCTTAACAATATACCTATTCCCAATGGGAGAAGTTAAATAAAAGCTTGTGTTAAATAAAAGAGAAATTTTCGAACAGATAAGCATAACGCTCGTAATTCCGTACAGATAGGCAAAGAAAACTAAGTATTACATAGGAAAAAGCCATGACTATTTCAAGTATTGTTTTCTAAGTTTTACGTTACATAACAGAGGTATAATAGTGCCGATTACTAGTCTAAAACTGTATCTTAACCTTTTACTTAGTCCCATCTTACGACACTAATGAAATGGACAGGTTCTAAGGCATTCTAGCCCGACACCACACACAGACAGGCAGGTATTTTTAGAAAGTCCCTCAAAAATCGATCATTCGTGTACTGCAACATAAAATGTCTGCTATGATGTACGTTATTTCTCGTAACGTTTTAGGTAAGCCATCTCAGTAACAGCCTCAAAGAAACGGAAGAAAACTAAGGAGAATACAATATGAGGTGTAATTGCATTGCATTATTGCAATTTTAAGCATAAGATGTGGAGTTTAGAACCACAACTCCCCATTTTGGCTAGCAACATGTCACTTTCTCATCATCTCTCATCTTTAACCTCACTTTCAAACTAAAATTGCGCTAAAAGTGGCGTAATTAAAAGTGACCGTTTTAAAAAGTAAAGTAAGGGAACTTCGTTTTATTGTATCGGATACGTTCACATCAATGACTATTTACTATATGTATAGTAAGTTTATCCATTGTCTAGTACCCACACCACAGGGATTGAGTTGCCTAATTTGGGACTAGGTGATTGATATAAATTTTACATGTGATACCAGTGATATTTATTGATATTTATCATGTAACATCATTATTAAAGATCCAGTGTCTAGATGCAGAATTATTTAAGAACCTTGCCCTCGTCATATTCTGTACGTGCAAGCGATTCAAATGTATTCCCCAGCTGAACATGTCGAAACAAGAGTTCGTGAAATATCGGAGCGTGTTCCGAGAGCTGGAAATTTGGCTTTGGTTGCTGCATTATTTTTGCACATTTTTGGTTACGTGTTTACACGTCAGTTTTCTTGCTAGCTTAAGATTTTTCTGATATGAATAAAAAAGGATGTTTATAGCAAGCACCTGAATTCATTCGATGATTTAAAGAAGGCGTCAGAAGCTTTTAGTTTTTTATTTATTTATTTATAAAGCTAGCTTAAAAAATACTCAATTTTATAGTGTGTAAAGAAATAGGATGGGTGGATAATCATTATGCAATCAAAAAAAATAAAACTAATAATAGCGTAGCATTGTCTTGGTAAATACCGAACATTTTCATATAAATAGCCTCCAATTATCTAAACTCCCGCAATGCAATAACATTTTTACATGCGTATCTTTCTCATCCATCTAATTTAAATTCTTCACTATCCTGAAAATCTCATACAGTGTTTCTACCCACGTTTAAATAATGAGTCCGTGTGAGTTAATAACAAGGGTCAATGAACTGAGTATCAACTGAATACCTACAGTCTCGCCCGTATGTGGTTGCGGTCGAGAACTTGTAGTTCAAATAAATGGGGTTTAAGCTTTATTAAAAGTGTTTTTTGATAAAAAAAAGTAAAAAAAATCCTAATATAAAACATCTCTCTTATGTACAGTCAAGGAAACTGAATGTTTAGCAGGTTGACCGCCTTTATAATTTGTTCGCATTACAGGACAAACTTCATCATGAAGTTCAATATTGAGTATTTATGTCATGCAACTGGCTGGAAATAGTAATAAGGCCAATTTTAGAAGTATCTCAACCTGCTAAACATCCAATGTCCCTGACTGTACTTTACTCTGTTGCCTGGGTCTTTGTTTGTGTAGAATGCGCTAATCGTTGCCCCGTGCTTACTGGTGAAGTGAAACAGAGGCTCCATGATGCGTTGCAGTGTGATAATCGCCTTATACGTTGGAATGGTTAGATAGATGAATTTCTCCTATTCCTACGTCATTTTGGCCTTCCGGGCCGATGAAAACGTAACATAACCTAAACCTACCTACGTTTCTGTGTCGACTCTAACTGGGAAAAATGCTACTTTGAAAATAAGCTCTAGTAAAACACGAAACTATCTAAAACGTCATTTGGGAAAAAAATGCGAATAGAAATTTTGCTACTGGGAAATAAATAATGATTTTGGGAAAATCATCTAACCAGTCACAGGTTGACATAAGTTTGAAATTGGTCCTAATTACAATTTCCAGCCAGTTGCATGGCATAAATGCTTAATGTAAAATCTTTATAGTGAAGTTTGTCGCTATAATGCTAACAAGTTACGAAGACTGCCAAACTGCTAAGTATTAAATTTCCTGGACTGTACCTCTCTATTTATTATGTTACCCTAGTCACTTTTAATTACTTCAACTACATCTTATAAAGTTACGTAAAAGGCCCGACATCGCCAGGCGAGCGCAACCTTTTTACTAAAATCTAAATATTAATAACATAATAACGTCGAAACGCACAAAAGATTTTCAAAGCAGGAATTAATGAATGCACCACACAAGGCAGTGTAGACAGCGCCATCTACCGAGCGCCGCACAAAGCAGTTGTTTGCAAGGACTTTGTGAAAAACGGCTGATACTCTTGAATGAAAATTACGATGAAAATGTGTTTCGAGAATAATTTATGAGGTGAAAACAGGAGCGGAGCTTTGAAGTGTAAGTTATTGTTCTGTTGCCCGCCTTTGTAAAATGTGTCAGATAATGTTTGACGTCAATTTGACGGTTTTTTTTCAAGCGCTTGTTTTAGAGACACCTAACTTTAAATTAGATTGCGTTGTAATCAAAGATTGCAAATTAATTATGACCCATTTTGACTAGCAAACAAACACACAAATTATAAAATACAATATCACGTTTAACCATCTGGTTACCCTTAAATTGCTAAACGTGGCACTGAATTTTTGAATTCATGTGCTCTGCCTACCCCTCTTGGGAATACGGGCGTGAGGGTACATAAATATGTTGTGTGCTGATCTGCAATCTTAACAAATATATTTCTCAAAACATGATTTTAAACAGCCACTTTTATACAAGACTCTGGTCAACGATTTTCCCGTTGGGTGACCACTGAAAAAGTATGCAAAGTGTACAAAAGAAATGTCTCACAGAGTCGACTAACCTGTTTATTAGTTAAAAACGTTGCCAGTAGCACACGCTACTAAAACATAAACTGCCAGTGAGATTTAACTACAACAGTAACTGGATGTCCACTTTTATGATTCCACCACTATGCTTCCATCAACTTTAGTGACACTGTCTCTCTTGCTTTAAATTTAACGTTTCTCCCTCTAATAAGCCATGACATAGAGGAAAAACTGAAGGAGATGCTAGTGCCTAAACGCAGAGAACAATTACTGTCGAATTATTCCCAAAAGCACATGCAGAGCACACAAAACGTCACAAAGCTAAAATCACCTATTCCACATTTTGTATCCTCTTTTAATTAATTAGATTTGAACATAGATGAAAGAGGTGTAAAAGTGACAGGTTCTATCTCTAAATCTAAATCTACCTCCTTAGTCGCTTCTTATGACATCGATTGAACAAATGGAGAGGTGGTTAAGGTTCTTAAGGTTCCACATTCTATGACATTATCATTCACACCCTGCCCTATGCCTAAAATTACTAACATAAGTTTATTTTTGAACTAACAAGGACTGGAAGCAGGTTTCATACAAATTCCTATGGGTTAGGTTAGACGCTCATTCTGATGTTAGTTTACACACGCTGGTCACTTTCTGTGTATCATACCTAAAAACCGACTAGAAATAGCTACGACTCCAGGCGTTATGTTTTTGTTTATTTATTTAACTAATGAACCATTTTTTTTTGCATTTTTAACCGACTTCAAAAAAGGAGGTATTCAATTCGGCTGTATTTTTTTTTTTTTTATTTTTTTTTATGTATGTTACCTCAGAACTTCTAAACGGGTGGACCGATTTCGATGGTTCTTTTTGTATTCGATAGCAAATGGCTTCCCATTGGTCCCATTTTAATTTCATCAAAATCTAACTAGTAGTTTTTGAATTATCCTTAAAATAAAAAAAAAATGTATGGACATTCGGGAATTTTAGTCCGAACTTACATTTGTACATACTTACATACCTACATACAATCACGCCTGTATTCTTAAATGGGGTAGGCAGAGCGCACAAAACGCTACATAGACAAAACTATGTCTATGTCACGCTTCGTGGCCACTTCTAGCTCATTTTTTGTAGGTTTTGAGTTAGCAGGCATGATAGTGACAGGTTGCTAGCCTCATAGTCTGTCGCCTAAAATTTACTTAAACCTATGTCCTTAGTCGCCTCTTGCGACATCCATGGAAGAAATGGAGAGTATTTTTATGTGTATTCGCTGATTACTCGAAGACGCCTGGACCGATTTGGAAAATTCTTTTTTTGTCTGAAAGGGTATAGTTTCCAGGTAGTCAGATTGTCAGCATATCTTGACCTGATGATGGAATATGAGGGAAATCGAAGGCAACCCTCAAATTTTATAGGCACAGGTAGTGTTTTTAGTACATTTTTCAAAGCTACACCAGTATTTTCGCTTGGCAGTAAAAAAAATGATTGAGCTGATGATGAAAGGTCAACTCCTTAATTTTTAGGAGTTAAAGGATATTTTTTTCAATACTGAATGCACCTCCAGACTGGAAATTATAGTTTCAGTAATTAGCCAAGCCTGCTGCTTCTCAAGTGTTGCATTTCGGCTAATGATCGTTCATCGTGGGGTTTACTTAACAGTTTAGAGGGTTCTAAATCAGATAGAGCTATTCCTTCTGAAGCCTTGAATCTGCTGAGAGCTACGTATACCTACTTGATCTTTAGTAAATATGTACATAAACAGAAGTTTCCTTTCAGGATATAGCTAATTTGAAGTCGGTTTTTTTTTGTTTAAAATTATTTAATTTCTAAAAGCATCTCCAGCGCGTCTCCTCTAACGCCGTAAGTCATTACCGGTGGGAGCCAGTTTGGCACCCGGCAACTTCGGCGATTAGGCGCGCGCATAAAGTTGAAGCGTCGTTCCGCGAGCACGCGTTCCACGCGCGGGCGCAGGGGTGCTCCACATTTGGCTGGGATTTTTACAATATTTTCCATTTTTTAACCCTCGAAAAAAAAGAGGTTTTGGTTTGAAGTGGTCTGTATCATTGTAGGTCTAGAATGGTTTGACCGATTTCGATTCGGTTTTTTTTTAGTTTTGAATAAAATCTAACCAGTTAAATTAAATGTTGAAGATTGTAAAGCAGAATGAGTTTACCGTTTAAGTTGATTTATGAATTTAATATGTAACGGCCATTTTCAAGAGTCAACGTACAGAGCAAACTAATAATAATAGGTACAAAATATGATCATTTATCCACATCAGATAGGATCGGTACGTCGCGGAAGACTGACACTGAAACCTGTTCTAGAACTTGGTAATATAGAAAAATAGTAGATACATAAGATGTTAATATATGGGTCAGGACCAAAAAGTTTGCACCTGCGTTAAGGTGCGTTAAGTCGTATTTGAAGTTACTACTAACTTTTCCGTTGTGACACGAAAATTAACGTATAAACGTATAGCTAATTTTCGTGTCACAACGGAAAAGTTTGATGTAATTATAATCACGATTTAACGCAGGTGCAACTTTTTGATCCTGACCCATATTACTTATTAATCAACGTAAAAAAAAGATTATTGCATTTCAACCAACACTGAAGATTAATTATTTCAGGATGAAATTATTATCATGTTACGAAAATTGTATCGGTAAGGAACGGTATGAATATTTAACTCTTTCCTGAATTTAATAGTCTCAATTAAGCTTAAATATAATTAAAATTGTTCATTGTCGCTGTGCAAGCAGTTGCAGTTGCGAGAAAATATGATGAAAAAGTTCAATGAAGGTGGGTGCTACCTATGAAGTGGCGATGTCAATAAGGTAAACTCAATCCCTATAAACTGCAGTCAGTGCATTATTAATATTAAGACACACATATACATCGCGCCTATATTCCCAAATGAGGTAAGCAGAGCATAAGAAATGTTACATAGTCAAAACCTAGATTATGACTATTTCACGTTTTGCAGCCATTATTCTGCCATAATTTTAGATGCAAAAAACAGACGAAAGTAGTATTATAGTGACAGGTTGTTAGCCTGTCGCCTAAAGCCATAAATTTTAACCACTCTGATGACCTGTCCCAACAATTTTTACTGACACGATTTTGACACTTAATATAGCATCGCGGTAATCCAAATGTGTTTAAAGCATCTAATGTAATTTAATACGGTGTTAACTCTAAACTAACAAATTACGGCCGTTTCTAATATTCAATCAAACTTAGTTTAACTACTAGAGCTAAAACTACAAAATTCCCCACCAAAAATTACTCTCATGTTAACAAAGTGCAGTTTTCTGAGCACCCTGTGCATTGTGCATCGACTTTTACGAACCACCCTTTACTGCGTTCCGTTCCACGGTACACGGCGTTCAAGTTTACGAGCCGGCGCGAGTGTACCGTGCACTGTACGCGGTCGTGTACCGCATAATGTACATTCGGCATGTGACCGAAGGTTGTCAACGGCTTACACCTGGTTATTTGGATGAGGTAATTTGGCGAGAGGAGTCTGAGAATTAAATGGTATGGTATGACATGAATGACTTTTCTTGGAATTTCAAGGCTAATTATACAAGAGGAGAGGATTCCATATTTGTAAATTTTGGTGGCTTAACTAGGATAGGAGAAAAGTGACAAAATTAGTTTTTACTGCGGCTGCAATTGGGGTAACTGTAGTAATAGTAGTAGTAATGCAGCTCATATACGTCCCACTCTTGGGCATAGGCCTATTCTCAGCAAGAGAGGATTTGGGCTGAAGTTTTAATTTTCACGGATTATAAGACGATTATTACTAGCTGTAAAAGAAGGAATGCAATTATTTCGTCATCAGTACAGATTCTACATAATCTCTTACGTCACCTAACGTCTTTTAATTAAACAATAATTAATTCATTATAGTAAATATAAGCAAACATAGTTCATTACCGAGACAGTACTCAAAAGTTACGACAGAAGGCGTCGCATGCGCACTCTTCAAGATTGACACTCAGCTATTTCCAAAAAAGCGTAACTCTACAACCCATTAACGGCACTTACGCCATTTTCGATATCGGGGACAACAATAATGGCAGCCTTAAGCACCGACTTCAATGCACTGGATATTAAACTTTTATTTTGAAGGAAGTAATGAGAAACGAGTTTATTACTTTCTTTGCGTACTAAATGAAGTTTACAATGTACTAGACAGAATACTGGTGTCATTGTATGCTTATAATGTCTACTGTGATATTAACATACAATATATTCTCGTTTAGTTCAATACCCAAAGTTGGGACCCAAAGAAAACAGTTTTAAGGTATTTTTTAGGTGTCAAGCTAATAATCTGTATCTATTATACCTTTTTAGTCTAACTTAAAACCCTAAAATTATGCTAAGTCATGATTTTGTCTACGTTAAGTTTCGACTGCTCTGCCTACCCTCCATGAGAATACAAGCCCAATTTATATCTCCAAAGAAATTCACGCATAACAAGAAACTCCACTACATTATGCAACCAAAATAAAAACGTCACAGTATTCCTAAAATGTATGCACCAAATGTTGGCAAGAAAAAAACCCCGCCGAAATCCCGCAAACATTTCGAATAGACAAGTCGGTGAAACACACACGGCGCAGTGAAAAATAATCGCACAGTCGCGTTAATTAGCATAATGCCCGTCTACCCCCACCACGGCATTTGCATTTTTATGAGAGTGCACCGAATGCGCGTAAAACCCGGCCCTGAGATAGGCCCAACCCAAGTAATGGAGCCTAACTTTATAAAGACCAAAGGTTTAGCGCACCTGTACTTTGTTAGAAAAGGTTTACGAGCACTGTTTTATTTGGCTGCAGTTTGCGAGAAAGGGGTAAGCAACAGTTTTTAATTTGGGCATATTTTAGGACATCTTTTGTTTTTAATGTGAGTTAAAAACAAATGAATAATGGACAGATTTGAGCAATTTTTTTAAACCCCTTTTATCATCTACATTCAACAAAATGGTGGGGGTATTTTTTTAAGATTTAGACGTTTGAAAAAAGTAATCGGTTTGCAACATTTCAAAGATACTTTACAATTGGAAATATAATCACAAAACCTGAAAAAAAAGCTAGAAATCGTTGCGAAACGTGAAATAGTCATAGTTTGGTCTATGAAGCGTTTCGTGTGCTCTGCCTACCCCATTTGGGAATACAGGCGTGATGAATATATGAAAGAGGTATAACAGAGACATGTAGCCTTTGTTATATTGTTGGAGAACCCACGCGCTAGGGATGTTCTTCCCTCTTAGTGAACAGGCCGATGAATCGTACCAACATAATCGGTAAAACTAACAGCACCCTTCTTTTCCATAGGGGATAAACTTAGCCCTAGCCTATCTAAAATTCTTTTCCCGATTTCCCGGGAGGAAAGTGGAATTAGTTGTCGATACCCGTCTAATAGGCAGGAAACGGGTGCCCGGTGGAGCCCAGGCGCCGGATGGGGCCCCAAGGGTACAAAGGTAGAGAATAGATACAATGGGCGTGGAATTAAAGATAGATCTGGCTGTGAAGGTCGGTGGAAAAGTAGGTACAGTCATCAGCATTATATGCGACGTAGAAGCGTGTAAAAATATCTGACACGTCCTACACATTAAATTGAAAAATTTTAGCGAGAAATTCATAAAATTGGGCTGGATCGCGTCGCGTACCTACTGATTAGTACAGCCAACATCAATAAGTGACCGCACTTATTGTGAGATGTTGTCTGTACTAACTATTCGTAATTAAGTGATTCAAACCAATTTAATGAATTGCAGAACCTGTAAGAAGAAAATTAAAAACCTTAAGCTAAAATACAAATTTGAAGTTTTTCCATAAAGCTGAATTATGCTTAAGCTGTTAGCTGAGCAATATTTCAGCTGCCTCATTTCTGTAGATTTATTTTAGTTGTAAATCGTCTTAATTATTGCGACTGCCGGAGAGATGAGAATCTGTGGTAATTCTAAAATCTTGTCTTGAGGAAAAAACAATCTTGTACAGCTAAATGAGTAATTAAAATAAACAACTGGGTCATTGTCATAACCCTAAAAAAACATGTCCATTTGTAATATGTAAGACATTTTTAATAATTGCTTTCAATTTACATCATAACTATAAAGTACAGGAAACGTACTAGACTATATTATATCGTATTTTCTAAAAATGTAATATTTGTTTTGTTTATCACCACAAACGTAACCGAAAGTCCACTTCGGTGGACTGTCCGGATTCCACCTGTTAATAGAATGTAGCTTTAAAAAAATACATCTCTTTTATTATTGTACAAAAATGACATTTTCCCTAATCTATATATGATTTACATTTAACATTAATAGGATTTAAAAAATTAGATGGAAATAAAACACATTTTTTGCATCATTCAATCTTGTCACAACATTTTTTGTCTTTTTGGTGGACATTACTTTAAATTCTAGAAAAATTAGGGAAATGTCAAATGAATAGACCGGGACATATAATTTAACTAATTCACTATCATACTATCCCTGTTAGCAGCCATTTTGCCGTGACTTGTGCGCAGCAGACGATATTGTTGCATTAACAAGAATATTTGGTGGTGTCAATGTTGAATTGTCTTTCCGGTTACTGCTGTATTTTGTAAGTACATCGCTATAAATCCACCAAACGTTTTTAATAATTAGTTAAGCAATCAAATATTGTAAATATGCCTTGCCTTTTATAATAATCCTTTAAATGGCTGGTATTTTGAAGGATATTGCGGAAAAAGTCCATTCGGTGGACGTCTTTTTGGTGGACTTTTAGTACACCCAAACCATAAATGATTGTATTTTGATTGATTTCTTCTATTTTGGTTAAATTTTTATTATAACTTTAAAAACTAGCTTCTGATTACTGTTTTGTTTTATCCGTAAATGACTAGTGACTGAATAGTGAATGTTTAAACGTAAATTCGGTAAAGGTAAAAAAACGGTAGAAGATTTAACAAAAACATACAAAAAAAGCTTTGGAGGTAAAATGGAATGATGCACGACGGTGCAGAAAAAAAATCAATATACAAAAAGAAACTTAAAAGTACATCGCACGCAAAATATCGCCTTCGATTTCAGTTATTTTAGTACTATGAAATGGGTGAACATATTGCAGTGAAAAACAGAAGAATGTTGAAAGCAAAGAAACTTACTTACTTAGAAAGAAGTTGATGACTTCAGAATGCAGCAACCATTAAAATTTTGTAATTTTAGTCTGTTTGTTGATTGAAAAAAATGTTCATAAAAGTATACAATTTTCGGACGTATAATCTGAAAGTTCGGATACGTCAACGTTAAAACCAGGAAGAGCCACCAAATCCCACTTTCATACATGCTTCTTGAAGACTTGAAGGCTTCCTAGTCTTCGGAGGACGAAGGCATATTTGGTCCACCAAAAAGAATTGTCTTTTCGGTAGACAGACACAAAATATTTTTTATATAGTTTTTGAATGTATTTACGTGTCTGATTGTTCATGATTATGAGAATATATCATGAACGTTATTTTTCTTTAAGGTGTTTACCGCTTTTTGTTTTGTTTTTTTATTATTAATTAACATAATTAGTCTACTCGGTGGACATATTAGTCTTTTCGATGGAACCGAAATATCTTTATTTCGTTTTAAATCGTTTTTTTCGAATAATTGATCTCTGAATGATACTCAGTTCTGTTGCAAGTTAGAGTAAGAGTCGTAATATACCTTTGATTTTTATAAATCACGTGTTTCATTTTTTGGCGAAAAATATTGCACGGCTTGACAATGACCCAACTATACCTATAATGTCTCTAATATACGCTCAGACTCAATAAGAAAATGCTATATACATAAAAACACCAGAACTCTAAGTTATTCATTCATTATATCAAGCCTGTATTCCTAAATGGGTTAGGCAGAGCATGGAAAATGCCTTATAGACAAAACTATCACTACTAGCCTGTTACTACTATACCTGCCAACCCAAAATAAAAGAAAACGTGCTTAAATGGGCACGAAACGTAAAATAGTCCTGGTTTTTTCTATGTAGCGTTTTGTGTGCTCTGCTACCCCATTTGGGAACATACGCGAGTTGATGTATGTATGTATGAAATATTTTCCAAAGGACAGTATATTTTATTCTCCTATAAACACTCAACAAAGAAAACCTCGAAACAAAACCCGCTCGTATCCCAAAAAACTAATCCCATGGGAACATGTCCAGCCGTACCCAATAAAGCTTAACTACCTCCAAATTAACCGTCGAAACTCGACCTTCCACCTTTAACTGAAGTTCCAATGTCCCTAAGCACCTACTTTAATACAACTTAGATAGTTTAATTTCATCCTAGGAGTTCATAAGTCTCAAGAAGTAGGTACTCCACGTTAATAGAGGTAGTACGTGATTATACTGGGTAAGGGAATTAAGTGGTATTTCGCGCAGGAATTTCATTTTAGCCAAGGTATTTCCTGAGTTGGAATCTGATTAAGAACTAACTCTTCCGACACGTGTCTTAAGCACAAAATATATATATAACTATCTAAGGTATAGAAGTCAATCTACATAACCTAACCAACGCGAACTGTACTTCATTGTCATCCATCATAGATTATGTGCGGCAGATTTTAAGTCAATCAGACCAACCGTTGAAGAGTTCCCTCCATCGGAGACAGTCCCGGCTGGGTCACCAAAGTCCACTGCCGGAATATTGTATTATATATTTAAACAACGTGAGTTATCCGTTTAATATTCAACATGAGTGAGTCTCACGGTAGTTTAATGTTTAATGTTCACAGTATGCCAGATTTTAGCTCAATCGAAACCCGGGAAGTGGGTCAAATTTAAGTAGCAAGATTTGATTACAGACAAACATACAAACAAACATCGGGACAGGTGAAGCTAAATACAACACGTCCCATCGAAACGACATCGCGGAACAGTTGAAACCAGTCCGAGCGCGGTTGCCGCGAGAGACGCGCATCAATGAGTGATTCTGCAACATTTTAAGGCTCAATTCACACCAGAAGAGCGGCGAAGGGCGGCGAAGCGCAGCGACCCGCTCCGTAGAGAAGGCGCGAGGATTCCCGCGACTACTCGAGAAGTCGCTGGAATGCGCGGGAAGTCGCTGGAATGTGCGGGAAATCCAAGATCTCTGGGCAGGATATTGTCTGCGGCCGCTCGCGACTGCTCGAGCATCCTCGGGCGTTCCCGCGACGTCTCGCGCAGTCGCACAGAATTGACATAGGTTACGTTTCATTTTGAAAAAAAAATAGAGATCCTAGTTAGGTAATCGTCAATAATGTAACCAAGAGTGTAAAAGAAACAGCTTAACAGTGTTATTTCTGTGTTGCCCGGAATTTAACGCGAGCGGAGCCGCGAGCAAAAGCTAGTGCTAATATAAAACTCTTGCTAATAAAAAAGAGATTTCCTTTATATCAATTAAAAGTCACCGTGTGTCACCTACATTAAAAATGTTCGTTTAAATGATTCTCAAATTCCCGGATTTCATTGGGTGTTAAGAACTATTGTGCCAAAAGTTAAAAGGACACAATCAGGGAAGGCTTCCAACTATTGAAACCCGTTTTTCAATTAGAACCAATTCACGCTTCGCTGCATTCCCGGCAACTAGTTTGTTTTGGACAACCACAATAACACCGACTAATTGTAAATGCGAAAGCTTTTACCTTTTTACGGTCCAACTGTAGTATTGTTAGTTTAAATCCCAGGGTATGATTTGGGCCACTTATTCGAACTAAACCCGTGTGGTATCGGGTCTAGGATAACACCTCTCCGTTTCTTCCGTGGAAATCGTTAGAGGCGACTAAGGAAATAAGTTTAGGTATGTTTTAGGCGACATGCTAGCATCCTGTCACTATTATAATTCTTTTATCTGATTAAAAACCTAAAAATATGTGAAAAATTGGGACTACAGACGTGATGAATGAACGTATGACTTTGGGAATTCAATGCTGTTAATTGTTAGTAGATCTTAGCAAACATTTAAATCGGATGAAAATGTGTTATACTTTTTTAACAATTCTCTTCAAACTTCCTCGACGATTCTAGATACTAATTTGGCAAAAAACGCTGCAGACAAGACTCAGGATATTAACGTTTGACAATATCTGATATTAACCGGGGCCTGAGTAGAAGTAGGTCGGGGTATTCTTAATCTTTCATTCGGATTTTTCTAGATGGAAAATGGAAGATTTATTGCGAAGTTCCAGAAAGTCTAGTTATTTATATTATTTGTTCGGTGAGGCGTTCAGACGTGTCGCTGTTATGTGAAATGAATGGACATTTTTATTGATTATCTGGAGTAATTATGTGACGAAATTATAAATAATGTAAGAAATTAATATGGTAGTATTAAAGGTTTTGCTATCCATTCGAATAAAGTAGCGATCAGGCTTAAGACGACTACGGCGTTGTGCTATTTCATTGCGATCTGTTTTTTTCTGAACTGTAAACAGTTTCACTTAGGGTGGAGTCACCAGTAATGGACAAAGAACCAGTAATGGACAATGACTCTTATTCACTACCCACTAAGGAAAAGTCACTTGTTTTGCAACAATCAATTCACAACTCTATAGTCTTTAAATTATGAATGAAGTGTTCATCACTGGTGCTTGTCAGCTTAAACCGTCCATAACTGGTGCCGTTACCCTACTTAGTTAAGAGTTTTACGATCAAGCACTTACAGCGATAACTGTCAGTGTCTTAATTATTTTTTTATCTTACTATTAAAATTTCCATCTTCTCAGTTACTCATTGAGCTAAATTGTATACCTACTTACGTAAATCAGAAACATGACAAAGTCTGGTTCAAATTCTGGTGACTCATCCTCAAGTGGAACTCTTCAAAGATTGGTCGCATGGACTAGATGGGTACACACATCTAGGATGAATGACAATAAAGTACAGTCGACAAATAGTACAGTCTGCAAAAAAAGCTAGGAAAAAGCTAGGTAAGGTAGCTAAAAGGATTTTTTTGTTGATGTTAGTTTAAACAACTATTTAACGTAATGTTTAGAAGAATAGAGCTGAAAGTTCCTCCTTTACGTTTAAGCTTAGTTATAGTCTAGGAGTCCTAATTCTGGAGTCTCTCAAGCCAAATATAAATCAAGTCGAGTGTACTCGAAGCCGACAAGCGTACAGTCGCCCGTGTTATAAATGGGACTGGATTGGACGGGTTTTGAAATTTCAGAAGCCCTGGTAGGTCTTGAAATTCGGAGTAAGTTGGTATTGGTACAGATCTTGACTTTTTTTATTATGACGATATTTTTTACTTACTCTCAATTCGAAACAATACGAAATTTTGACACTATCGAGTTTTATAGGTACCTATACATATACAAGTTATTAAAAATCTGTGTTCGAAATAGGAAAATGAACACAAATTATAATTCCAAACGGTGTAAACCTCAAATAGTCACTTAAATCAATATTTTTTTCAATCAATAATTTAATCACTAACCTCCTTCATGTATGTTAAATTAAAACAAAAAATTATGCTAATAGTGGCTACAGAACGTGAAATAGTCATGGTTTTAACTATGCTACACGATACCGCATTTTGGGAATACAAAAGTGATGTTTATATTCAAATGTTTGAATGTGAATGCAACAGATCAGTTGGGTCATTGTCAAGCCTGGCAATTTTTTTCGCCAAAAAATGAAACACGTGATTTATAAAAATCAAAGGTATATTACGACT
>BHDV01019255.1:127127-168466 GCA_005406045.1 Adoxophyes honmai
TGAAAGGTGTTTGATTACAACGTGTCTTTTAATCCTAATTTGAGTGATTTAGGGTTCTTTTTAACGGAAGTAGTCTGAATTTGTTTTAAATGTAACAAGTTTTTTTTAGGCATTTTTTTTATCCCCGTTCTAATTTTGGTGGTCAAATTTTGGTGCTTGTTTCGAGCGATCAAAATTGGGATACGCTACGAAAGGTGTAAAAATAGACGTATTAATCATTTTTATTCGACAGTAATTTTAAGCGAAGAATTAAAAAGAAAAGAGAGAGAAAGATATCATATAAAAATAAAGGGAAAATATTCCACCAAAATTTAAAAATTGCCACCAAAATTGGCAAAAAACTACACTTGTTGAAATTCACCCTTAAACGGGAAAAGTGGTAATTAGAAGAAAAACGGTATTTAGAAGTTGGTTTATTTTTCTGTTAATAATTTACACATACACAAAACACTTCCGTATTCTTAAATGAGGTAGTCGAATCGCGAGACAGTAAAAAAAATACTATTTCAAGCCTCACAGTCACTTCTAGCATAATTTAAGTTAAAGAATAGATGGAAGAGGTAGTGACAGGCTGCCAGCCTGTCTTCTAAATCATACCTAAACCTATTTCCTTAGTCGCTTCTTACGACGTCCTCGGAAGAAATGGAGAGGCGTTATTCTAGACCCGAAAATCCGTTACAACAAAACAAGAATCTTAATATTCCCCGTTGAACCCGTCTCGAGGAACCCCAACAACAAACAGAAGGCGCTGTAAGGGCCGTAGCTCATAAAAAATAACATTTTACTCTGCACAATAAAAAGCTAGGCAAGAATAATTTTATTAGAGTGTCACGTCTGCCCTGAATGTTATCTTATCTAATGTTTTGAGACTCGTGCTCATTATTTCTGATGTTTCTTTTAATAAAAAACTGCCTGTTTGACGTGGGAATATTTTTTTTAGGGCCTACTTAACCGTGTGGTAGCTTACTTGTAGTAGAGTTTACATACACACATCATAATGAGGTAGTCTAGTATTTTTTTGTTTTAATTAGAAGGTACCATCGCGAACAAGGATTGTTGAGCCACGTACCTATGTTTGTAACTTGGTCGTGTAATACTAATCCAATAGCTGACATCTAGTCGGTCACATCGGTCATTGGTTACACGTCTAAATTGCGAACAGTGGCAGGTGCCTCAACAATCCCGGTTCGTGACTGTACAATAGTGACAGGTTAGCCTTTCACCTAAAATATACCTCGGCTTTCTTAGTCGCCTTCTACAACATCCACGGAAGAAATGGAGACGTGTTATTGTAACCCCACACCACACGGCAAAGCGTTTACACAATCATGTAAATAATCTAGCCAATGGTTCCATTCTTGATGTTAGCTTTAGTCCTTTCATTGTCTGCCGTCTTGGATAATGTGTCAAAATTCAAGTCAATCGGAACGTTCAAGAGTATAGCTATGTGCCAAGGTTGTGGACAAGCCGAAGTCTTAGTGGCTGCAACATGGCAGAGGCATTTCTAATGTTACAAGCGATCGCAGGTGGTATTAATCCCTTTTCAACCGAGTGGTTTCATTCTCTAAAGTAACTAATACCTCAAAGTATACGTAAAAATAATTCCTAACGTCAAGTTCGTCGACGAGTTTCATTAGTTACGTTAGAAAATAACTACTGCAGCAGTCTGGTTTTCCAGCAAAGGGGTGTAATTGAATAAGGTTTTGTATACGACCCGAAACTTTCCGTGACTTAAACACCGTCAAAACGTACGAAGCAGTATAAAGTTCTTTATTGAAGCTTCCCATATTAAAGCAATACTTCTCGGCAACGTTTTTATGATGCTATTACTTGTTTCGGGACTTCAGGCAATACCCACGTGAAGACAGGTGTATTTTTTAATATAAAATGAACAACTTTTATGGTTGCATCGGTATTGAAACACTTTATTTGATTTGCTTGGATATTTCTTTTAATATGTTTTTTCTTGTGTGGACGAGCACAGTATTCTAGCCGTTCGGATAACCGATCGAAAAACACAATACTGCGCTCCAAAACTCGTATAACCGATGTGGGTATCAAGACCGCCAAGCTGAAGCGAAACTCCGGACATATTGTCTGCCGAATACACCCAGACCGATGGGCACGAACCGTAACCGAATGGGTTCCGAGGGATGGCCAAAGGAGTAGGGGCAGACCCAAGAGGAGGTGGCGAGACCCGAATACTTTTCAAGACGATTGGCAGGTTATCGAGATAGGGAAGAGTGGGGGAAGAAAGTGGAGGCCTTTGCCCAGCAGTGGGATGTACAATTAAGCTAACAAAAAAAACTTTTTCTTTTACACAAATACCATCTCGCACAGACGTGCTCTCTCCTGTGCAAATAAAATTCATGAAGTAGAAAGCCCACTCCAAAACCTTATGATTTGTTTGAACGGGCCAGTATAATAATATGTAGATAACAGGGACAGGTTGGTAGCCTGTAGGCTAAAGCATGCCTAAACCTATTTCCTTATTAAGAGTTGCCTCTTACGATATCCGCGGAAGAAATGTAGAAGCGCTACGAGTACTCTAAACTCGATAGACATCAAAGTAAAGAGGTAAAAAGTCCCCACTGATAATCATATCATATGCAATTTTGCACGCCGGTTCTCTCGGATGGGCTAAAAATTGAGTACCTATAGGTATGTTTACCACCTGCATCGAGTAAACACGATATAAGGCAGTGCTGTACTTGCCGATAAAGTACATAAATCTCTGGCTGACTCGAGAACGATTTGAGCCTCGTTTAGTGTTAAACTAGTGCTCGAGAGAGTTCTAAATTGGAAGAACTTGAAGAGAAGGTACGTTAGAGACTCTGCAGTTTGTAAACCGATATTGTATTATAAGTAGTTAGGTGTTTTCTGTCAACTCTCTTTTCAAGAAAGACTTATCCACCGGTATCATGAGTTGTTATGGTAAATTTCATTTAGGTCCGTTTGCGTTGCTCCAGTCGATAGAAAATAAGGCGCTACAATTAGTTTTCGATTCAACATACATATTGTTCATTAGAACTTTATTAGTAGATACGCTCTCGCTGTGAGTGCACAATAGTTGTTTTTACTTAGTAGCTTTGTGAATATTTTGTGATTGTACGATTTTTCATCATATTTAATGTAGGTCTCTTTTTGTCGTTCTCTGTGGTCAAGTTCCTTCTCTCTCTCTCTCTCACTCTCAAAGGCTGTCTGTTAGAAATCCCAAAAAGTAAGTCCTTTACCATTTTGCTTGCATTTTTTGCATTTTGTTCATTTTGTTCAGTTAAGTGTTTACTTACCTACTAACAAAAGTCACTGAGCACTGTCAAGTCGGTGAAATATAATATCAGTAGTGATTGAACAGGTCTCGACAGGATTTCAATGAACCCTTCGGTGCGTGGGGCCATAGCGCCGGCGACTCCGGAATGCTAATGAATCCGCCATTGTTGCTGGCCGTACGAGCGATAGCGTGACGGCGGGATTTATTTGCTGACGCTTGTTAAGAATCTGTGATTTTTTTTTAGTCTTTCGCTAATAGAATGAAAGTTTAAACATGAAGAGTGAGGCTCACTTATAATGAAAACTGCAGATAAGTTATGTTTTAAATCAAGTTCAGCTCGAAATGTTCCAAGCTAGTCCCTAGCTCTGTAGAAGCCACGGCGGCTCTTACCAAATTGTTGATAGTAATATAAATACTTGGTGTTGGAGAAAAGGAGACAGGCCGAAAAGCAGATGGTGGGACGACTTAAACGCGTGCAGAGGACTGGCCTGGTATCATGCAGGACCGAGAGTTGTGGAGGTTAAAAGGGGAGGTCTTTGCCCAGCAGTACATTACCAGGCTAATAATAAATACTAAGAAATAACAATAAAATAAATTACGATAGTAAGGAGGGTAGTCGAGCGTCGGTATTAGTTTCCCGAGCACAAGCTGTCGCGAGATACACTATCTGTCACTTTCTGACGTCTCTTGATAGACAGTGACAGGTATCTTTCTCGAGCGCGTCCCGTCTCGCACCTTACCATTCTAACCTAACTGTTCTTTTAAATTGGAATACAGAATATCAGCCACAAAACATTAATCTCAGTTTGTTCCAAACAATGATTTGATTTAGTAAAAAACTTGAGAAATCCCGTGTTTCTCGCGAATTGATATTCAATATTTACGCTCACGTATTCCCGTACTTTTGGATTCAATTCCCTCTTCAGCTAGTTTTTGCCGATAAATGGTTGCTATAATTTATTCGCGGGTCTAACCGGAACGTTTTTTACGCCCACGCAAAACTATTACAATAGCGACTGTATGAGTAAAGTCGTCTTTCATTGCTTCTCACGGTGCTATTGGTGCAGGTTCTAGTTTGAACTTTGTCCCATTTTTCATGAAATAATACCATAAATGTGTTTCATTTTATTTCATTGATAAGCTTGTATAAAGTTTTAGCGACATGAGTGACAAGGTACGACCTCCGTACCTTCAGCTAGTGGTCTTCAAGCTACCGTCCTTAACAGACACGCAATGTAAATGGCTTTACTTTAAACGTCGCTGCAGGAGGCTTTAGAAATGTAACAGGGCTTGAAGAGGCTTGATTCCTAGATCGTAACAATAGGCTAATTGATATTCAGAATGCCGGCTGTGTGTGATACCCTTTATTTATTGGTAAAATTTTGTGAACTTGTATGATAGACTGGAAATTTTTGTTGTTAAGGTTCCGAACTCTAAAGCCCCGGCAAAAATATTTCGAAGTCGTGTCGCCAAAAAAAAAATATTTTGAAAGAGTAACTATTTATTCTATTAGTGTGGACGTACCTTTATAGTATTGTGTGCTACCCTACAATTGATATAAATATAATTGACGGTAGTCGTGTGCCGTATTCGTTTGGTCGGGCACTAGCAGTCGCGCTAACAGAGCGGTAGCGCGTAGTGTGCGTTGGGCATACCACATTGGCTCCTAGATGTAAGACTACAGACTAATCTGAATGTTATACGTGAGTTTACCACAAGACGTAATTTTAAACAAGGATCCAAAATTCAGACATCCGCATTACAAAATTGGACCTACCCACAAACAATTACCTCCCTTTGTGAATATTTAACTCTCATCCTTTGCGTATTTAAACCTTTTCTATGTAATTCGTATTTTTAATTACGCCAATCTTCGGCTGTTTTTATGAATTTCAAAATGGCCGCGTACTTCATTACAAAGAAAGGTGGAGCTGTAATGAACCGCGTAAACTGTGGAGTTAGGAATGGGAAAACAATTCCGCATATTTATTATGTTGACTTCCGCGCCGCTGCGTTTGGTGGCTTTGAAACAAGCGATTCAGAAGAGAATAAGGTTATTGCACTGATCGGCTCGGCTATTAATGCTTATTTAAGGTTTTTTTGTAATATTGTTTAAGTATGTGTATTTATTTAGTCTATGCTAAATCTGTGTTGATTTGTGTCAAGAAACATTTTAATTTCTTTCTTTCTATTATTATTATACTTGCATAATTTTATGTTGTTTTTTGTAATTTTAGAGAGATTATACTCGATTTTTTTTAAGATTTTGGAAATCACGATCATGACGTTCAGCGCGGAACGGCACGTGAAAATTTTCGCGCATTAAGCGTTAAAATTGGAACTTTTTAGTCATCATACATACCTACATACATACATACATCACGCTTGTTTTCCCAAATAGGGTAAGCAGAGCACACGAAACGTAACATAGGCAAAACCATGATTATGAGTATTTCACGCTTCGCATCCACTTCTAGCATAATTTGCTAGTTTGATTCACTAGGCACTAAGTGTTTAAAATTGTAACCATAAGATTTCACAATCGCTTGTATTAAATTCCTGGCCCCACGCAGCCAACACTTAAAACTTAAGAAACCTAACAAACTTCCGATAAACTCAGCAAAAACCCGCAAGTCTGTAGTCTCAGTGCTCGCAGCTTCAAGCCTTTTTTTAATTACTTAAATCCTTTTTAGGGCTTTGTTAAATGATGTATTTCATGTTTGCTGCCGTAACGCAATTGTAAAATCCTTGTTTTAAGATATTACGGAATATTTAATGGGTTTCGGGTTATAGGATTAACTTTCAGCTTTGGTACGTTCATCAAACGCTTTTGGGAATTTTTGAAAAAGATCTTACAGGTTCTTTTTTTGTGAATAGATTATGTCTTTTTTGTCACGCTTCTATCCGCAAAAAGTTGTCGAGTCCTAAAGTTGGATGAAAGGATATAATAATGATAATAGCTGACGAATAATTTCTAGCAATATAGGTACATACGGGAGAAAAGACAAAGTGTCATTCTAAACCCGAAATCACACGAATATAAACGAAAACATTGGGAACTAACTATATCATAAGACACATGACAATAGACTGTTATGTGATCACCAACAGATAGAATGTAGACGCGTTGGCAACCCAGAATCCCAAGTTGTAATGCCTCACGTGTCAGCAATTACACCGAACACAACAGTGCAGGCACTGCTGCTTAGCGACAGAAAAAACTACCCGCATTTTTTGTACCTTGTCTCACTTCAAAGAATTAAGAGATAAAATACAATTATTTCATTCAACAGAACAAGCAATGGAGGAACTGAAATATCAACCAAAGAATGCCCGAACTCCATTTCGCCACAGAATCTCGTCTCCTTTTGGAGCCGCCGGGATTCAGCGTGAACAAGCGAAAATGCGCGAACCATTGATCAAACGGCCGCGTCCATTACGATACATAATATAGCGTTTACAATATATTATGTTAACGGCAGTGATGCGGAAGGAAATGTACTGTATAATGGTGTTGTGTTTTATGTGCTCTCTCGGCTGTAATCTCTTGTTGGAATTGTATCTTTTTAGTTTATTGGTGGAGGTTGAATCTTTTGTTGTTGACGGGATCGGATTGACTTGTACTTTTGCATGGATTAAGTGGTTTCAAACGGCATTTACATGCGGTGATAGCAAAGAACGACATTCAACGATTACTGGTCATTTGATTACACTTCAACGAAACTTCTGAAGAAGTTCTACTTCTAAAGAAGGTTAAAATGACATTCCTTTAGAAATAATGGTATTTACTCGTAAATCACCAGTTTTACCACGAATTTTTTAAGTGGAAATGGAAAACGTAATCTCTAATCTAAGTAAGCGTTGTCCAAAGAAAAACCTGTATATTTTTTGACTTCTTAAAAACCAAAAGATCACAACTCGGTCATTGGGGAAAAAAACTAATATCAAGAAAAAAGGCATATTATTTATTATCAGGATCATAATCACTATTGATTTAAAAGATAGCAAAATGTCCAATATCTCAATTCCAACATACACAAATGCAACACATATCCTCAGACATGCCATATCTACTTAATCATTTGCTCTATGGTGTACCAGGCAATCAGCCGCGTGGATGCGCCACACGACCACAGGCTCTGATGACCTGGTAAACAAATGCTGTGTAAAAAGCTCACTGCTTGGACACAACCATGATTATTCTACGTTTCGCAACCACTGTTTTTGTGTTTTAGGTTCTAAGTTAGATAAAAGGGATACAATAGTGTCAGGTTGCTAGCCTGACGCCTAAAACATACCAAAACCTATTTTCCTTACTGGCATTATGACATTAGAAAATAGAAATGTGTAACCTAATCTCGACACCACGGGGCATAAAGGGAGTATTTTTACATACATACGTGCAATCACGCCTGTATTCCCAAACGGGGTAGGCAGAGCACACAAAACGCTACACAGACAAAACGATGACCATTTCACGTTTTGTGGCCACTTCTAGCATAATATTTTTAAGGGTTTGAGGTGGCAGGTACAATAGTGACAGGTTGCTAGCCTGTCGCCTAAAGTATACCTTAATCTATGTCCTTAGTCGCCTCTGACGACATCCACGGAAGAAATGGAGAGGCGTTATTCTAAACCACACGGGTTTTTTTACGCATAAAAATACTTAAATGGTTATCTTCAAAATATCACCATAATTATTGGTTACAGACATCTACTCAGTCTAAACTCATTATGTATCTGCTTTCAGAACAGGACTTGTGTGAAAACCCGCTTTTACTTGAATATCATTTCTCCACATTTTGTACATTGCTTTTTTTAACTATTTTCTTTTGTAACAAATTGTTAATGCTACTTGTAATATGCCAAGTTTCTTGCGGCGCATTCTTCTTGGCAATGGTCTTTCCGAAGCGCTGGTATATTCGAAAAGACGTGTAAAAATGTTCCTACTCGTAGGAGCCTATTTGTATAAATAAAGTTTTAAATTTAGAATTTTACATATTGTATCGAGTTTATTTGACAGATAATACTTCTCCATTCGCGAATTCCTCGCCGTCCCATGGCAACAGTTATAAATGCAGTGCGGCCGTTATAAATGTGTTCCCGAACACAATAAGACCTGCACAAAGGTGTCCGATGTTTAACAAAAAGGACGTATCTGCATCAGGTCTTGTGAAGAGATAGGACCTTTTTCATCCGCGAGCCAGCATTTTTCTTCGAAGGGACGAGGCTGGCATCAATCAATTACATTTGCGTAGACTTCGCGAGTGATAAATACGGTATAAATACTTTCTTTTTAACGTATCAAGAAGACCATTTTCCAATAGCCACGTACAAAGATATCTCTTCTTGAACATTACTGTAAACCTTTACATAAGGTATGTCAACTCACTTTATTTCGTACCGAGCACACAATGCAATACAACGCTATATAAACAAATAACATGACTATATCACGATTCGTAGCCACTTCTAGCATATTTTTTAAGTGTTACGTTAAAAAGTACAGACAGGTGACTAGCCTGTCGCCTAAAATGTACCTTAACCTGTATCCTTAGTCGCCTCTTCTAAGCTTCAAGAGGCATCTACAAAGTATTAAAAAGGTACTTAAAATAAAATAAAGCCAAAATCGTCTTATAATTTCTTTTTGTTGCAAATTAACACGGTGTTATTTTGCAACGAGTTCTAATTAGGTACTGAAAACCTCACACTTCACTTTTACTACAATTCTACTTAATTATCATTCAAAACCTAGTCTTGTTTGACTTAAAACTTACGTAACTTCAAAGGATATTTTTCTCAGAACAACGGATTCTCTTTAAACAATCCTTTTTATATTATAATTAGGAGCAAACCGAATTATTAGAACACAAAGGTTTTTAAGTAACGCTAATAGGATTTATCTAAACAATAAACAATCAGTGAATGTAATTACTTGATAAGTAACCATTAGTACACATTTATATGAAGATCACTTTGATAAGTCAAAAAATAAATAAACAAGTCCAGATTCGCAGATATTTTCAGGAGAGTAAAAAATAGATAAAATAACACACATAGACCATTTCTATCTTGGTAGTATCTTAAGTCTCGTCGCTATATCTATTTTAAGGGCCAATCAACTATTTTATGTTCTCGGTTGCCATGGTTACGTCTCCTGGGTCATCCATTAAAATTGTAATTTTCTGTGATACATCCTGAGTAAGTTAGAGATGGATAAAATTGTAAACACATATTTATGGTGCCTTGGTTGAGCATTAAACAGCACCTTTATTACGACCGCAGTAAATAATTGGTCCTCTAACTTACACTACATGAACACATCATAATAACAACACAAAATATTGATTGTTTTTTATCACTATCATAACTTTCTACACTATAACATCTCTGTATTTCTTCCGTGAACGTCGTAAGAGGTGACTAAAGAAATTAAAATTAAGATATGTTAGGCGACAGGTTATCAACCTGTCACTATTGTACCTCCTGATTTAAAACCTAAAAAATATGCTGGAAGTGGCTATAAGACGTTAAATTGTTATAGTTCCGACCATGTAGCGTTTCGATGTTTGTATGTGTGAAAAGTGTTCGTCACAAAATATATCTCATCTTCACCAAATTTTATACCAATCTGACCACGGGAAAAGTTACCCATTTGACTCGGAAGAAAATCTTCAACTTCCTTACACTCGTATCTTTCTACAGTATTAGCTTGTGGATAGTAAGATGGTGGAGGAAAACCAGGGTAATCTAAGACAGACCATAGTCCAAAGATAAGGGGGGGGGGGGTGCTTTGATGAGCACTTGCAGGTAATCCACGTGATTGGAGCTGATCACCTTTATGTAAATGTTCTAATGGTGGGACGTATCCATAGTCAGAACTAGCTTGTAGGCGTTGCACAAAAGGAATGGGTGAAATATTGCAAGCATTCAAATTATGAACATTGTTTTTGCAAACATAAAATAGAGCTTTTTCACAGTTTTCGAAAGAAAATTACTCAAGTTTCGCGCGGCGGCGGTGTGTGTAGATTTTTTATTCGCCATGACATAGAAAAATTACGGAATATACAGCCGTTATATCATTTTCCTATGTCTAGTAATTTAAACCGTCGATATATTGAATAATAGGACGAGACGTAAAGAGTTGATGAAATTAAAATAAGTGGATTGAAATGTAAATGTCTATGTCTTGCCTTAGATACGGTAGTAAAACACAGTAGTGTTATAAACATTAATTGTGTGTCCGATGACATGATGTCTTACCAGATTTGAAGATGACCAGTTAAAACTTAGTTTTTAGTTCATCGTAGAATTTACTTTTATTTCGTAACATGATCACATTAATAATCTAAACAATAAACTTAATAAAGAACAGAACGACGATGAGAACTATGACGCATGCAAACATCTATAATACATTATTACTAACACTCAACAGCTTGTTTCTCATAGTTAAGAAATTGGCGAAAACTTAATCGACTGCGGCTGACGTGCTCCAACAAGTCCGGACTATACCCCAGTCCCTTCGATCACTGATTGTCCCGTACTTTGAGCAATTTACGGAGGGGGGAGGGGGGCACTCGCAAAGTACGAGCACTTTGAATGCTCTTTATAAGGTGCTACTGTAATCTTGGCCCTTTATCAGCATGGCGGTGGATCTATTAGGAGAGATAAAAAATGCAAGAGCTTCTGTAGGGACGCGGATGCTAAGGGAATTTCGGTTGCGGTTTTTTGGGTCTTGGAAGGTGGTAATTGGACCCTGTTTTGAGATTGACCGTTTGGCATAGGGCGCTTTTGAAGTGGAATGCATTTTTGAAATTTTAACGGCGGGACGATTTTGGAACGTTTCAGGTCGAATGTTTATTTTTGCCAAAAAATACACGAGTTGAAGTTAAAAAGATTCGCCTATCAGTAGAAGACTTAGAAGCCTAATAAATAAATGCATGAAGTCAATCAGCAATATGCCCCCAGAGATAGTGTTCACAAAAACATCTTTTTAAATTTTCTAAACGGCACATTAAGGTTTTCCCACAAAGAAGTAAATATTTTCTAAATATTTTACAATTCTAATAAAATTTCTTAAACTACGTTGGGTAATTCTTGGAAAAATATTAAGTTTCTCGCTCAGCTTCAAAAGTAAGGAGACGCCGATTCTATTTATAACCTGCTCTTTAACACCTGGGGCGTTGTCCGCCATTTTTATTATCGTTTGTTTTGGTCCTGTTGGTCTCTTAATATAGTTAATAATTTGCTGATAATAACCAAATACAGCAAAATTTCAATGACCATTATTATTTAGCAAAATAGAAATTCTGATAATAACTAAATACAGCTAAAGAATGACCATTACAGACCATGAAAAATAGAACTTATTTTTAAACAATGAAGAGAATAGATATACCTAAACTCACTGACAAAACTATCAAGGCAAGGCATCAATCCATAATCCCATTTTTTCTACTATACTTATACTAAACTTGTTTCCTGTGGCAGTATTATAATGACTACATCATAAAATCGGTGTCGAAACTATATCACATTAAAATTTCTAACTTTAAAAAAAAAATGATTAAAAGAAGAAAACAATTCACGTATTTAAAATTTGAAACACATAGACGGCTGGCGTCGCGAGCCTTAGACGCCGATGCCCAATTGTTTTAGAATTCGGTTTCATTAAACTCTCTTATACTAGCATTTTATAATGCATCGCTATCGCTATTATATTCCTATTTCCGTTCAACAATAAAGATTACTTAATAACTCACTTCTGAACGATTAGCCGTCGAAACGTGTTAGAACTTGTAACTTGCGAACCTGACTAACACACTCCCGTGCAAGTCGCTCGAATGCTATTTAGTTCCAACTTCCAACTGGCTCAATATACTTCGTGTTTACAAACTTAACACACATTTGAAATCTATTGCAATTGCTTATAATTATATGCAATGAAGAAAACTGATTCAGTTTTGTGTAAAGAAAAACAACCAGTAAGAGCTCAAGATTTCCCAACTACTATAGCATTGTTTATGAATAAAAACATGTAAATATTATTTACAAGTGAAATAACATGCCTTTTAGAACATGATACGGTAAAAAATTCAAACAAATATGAACAAAATTATTTGCTCCTCGCGAAGTAAACAAAACTTTCCTCGATATCGAAAACCGTCTAAAAATAAATAAAACAAACAAATCATTCATTATTTTACGCTTTTGATCTTAGCAATTCCTGGTTCGAAATTAGATGAAAAAATCACAAACCATACTCATACGAGTAATCGACTAGTAACACCATAGAGGATAGAACCTATAGAGAAACAATGTTCGCAACCCCGGTCCGCAAATAGTTTGTTGATTTCAACATACTAAACGTCACCGTCACTGTCACAGAAACTGTACAGAGCCAATAACCGTAGAGAAAAAGGCACTAGCGTTACGCGCGATCTTGGACCGGCCAATAAGAGCACAGCGATCACTTCAATTGTTTTGCGGAATAATTTCCGAACAACCAAGATGACATTAGTACTCTATAGGTTCTATCCTCAATGAGTAACACATACCAAAGCGCCATCTCTGGGTCGCCGCGTCAATCAAGTTGAAGTATTACCTGCAACAGAGGGCGCTGTAAAAATGGGGCATAAACAGCATCGCAGCCAGGGGAGCCGTTACGGAGATGTATGGACGCGCCGGCGATTAGAAGAAATCACCGGCGAAACAAAAGGGTTTAAAATGTTAGCTTTAGTTAAGGCTGTGTTTTTCACGACACACTGGGGAAGGCTTTACAAAAAGAAAACAACAAATTGGAAATCACTGAAAAAGGAAAACTTAATATCCATATAGGCATATAAAAGAAAGTCGTGTTTGTTACACTATTTATAACTTAAGTTACACTATTTTACTATTTACATCTCAAGAACGGCTGAACCGATTTGGCTGAAAATTATTGGGAGGCAGCTTAGGACCAGGAAATGGATATGGGATACTTTTTATCCCGTTTCCGGGGGATGTGGCATAAATCGTAGCATGACGTCAGACTCAGATAAAACATCTTAGACGAAATAAAGTTCAACGTAGCTGCTAGAAATAAAAAAAATAAAAAAAAAATATTAAACACTTGTTCGCATGCCAACTTATTTGGTTAGACGTGTCATTGTAGGTACCAGACAAATCTAAAGTACCTACCACTAGTTGTAATGTCATGTCTAAAGCTAAAGCGAATAAAATTGTTTCATTTCACTTCAAAATTATAACCGCATGTCGCCAACCAGGTACAAAATTCAAGAGTTTGATTTGTGCGAATTAAATACTTGAGTCTGGATTTGAAACATCGAAAATGGCAGGGGTTGTGCGAATTTATTTTAACCTCTCGCATACCTGTCACAAAAAGCCGTCAAGTTCGTGTAACTGGCATACAAAGGGTTCCGCACCGTACCAATATTTTATAGATCGAGAGACAAACATAACTTTGTCGTGGCTCTTTTGGCTGTCCCATACATGTATTTCCCATTCACGGAAACAAGTTAATATAGCGCTCTCTCTGTCACGTAATCCCATACAAATGTCAAAGACAAAATTCTATCACATTTGACAATATCGAAAAACGTTTTTACACTTGGCTAGGTACTATAATAGAAGTGAATTTTAATTTTTACTTGGAATTGGGAATAAGAGGTCTTGCGTAGACTTACAGGTTTTATTTTTTTCACAGCTTCAAAGGACCCCAGACTAGGATTAGTCTATCTCGGCAATTAACCCTTTAACCTTTTTTTCAAACTTAAAAAAAAACTTAAGACGTGGTAGCCCGGCGGTTCGACTTGTGGCCTCTCACGCAGAGAGTCACGGGTTCGACCCCAGGCTCCTCTGCCTTCAGGCACCTCTGAATTTATGTGCGATATCGAATGTTATATTTACCACGTGCTATTCCGTGAGGGAAAACATTGTGAGGAAACCTACACACAACGACGAAGCAATTCTATGTTGTGTGTGAAGTTCTCGATCCGCACTGGGCCCGCGTGGGAACTATAGCCCAAGCCCTCTCATACTGAGAGGAGGCCTGTCCCCTGCAGTGGGACATATATAGGCTGGATTATGTTATGTTATGTATGAAACAGTAGCTTAAGAGAGACACAAAGCATCGCTAGTGCGCTCACGTTCGAGCCGCCATTGTAGACGCCCCGCAATCGTATATTATAGTTGGCGGAACTTATAATTATTTTTGTCAAGTTAAATGAGACCGCCGTCGTCGGTATTACCGCTTATTGAAACTTTAGTAATTAATGTTTTTGTAAGTTTTCCTTGTTAATAGATTACGGAATAAAAATGGATTAAGTTTCTTCTAAGTCCGGAGACAGCTAAGTATTCAAGTCGCGTGAATTCTTCCCAATCTAGGGTTAATGATCATTTAAGTACATAATAAAGAATCATCAAGTATTTTAATTTAGACAAAGGTGCAATTGTTCATAATTCGGCATTAAATTGCTCGCGAGATTATACGAAATTCGCCTTTCAGGTTAATTTCACTAATTATAATATTAATGCCATTAAAACAATAGTCAAATAAATAACTGTTATCCATGATTTAACTCATCATTTATCCAAAACTACAACACCAACAAAATGAGAACAAACAGAACTAGCAATAAAACTAATACTAGTTCGACCAAATAAACAATTATAGTTTGTCCGTGATGTTCGGAAACTTTCACAATCGCCCGTCACGCCGCCTAGCGGGCCCCAACGAAACTATTCCACATTTTATTATCAAATTAGTGCAAACACCTGGAACCACAAACTATATTTGAATTCAAATCGCAATTGCGAATTCTACAGGCGAGCTGGCGGTCGAGTTGCGGGCGAGTTACTCGCACGGGCGAGTTGGCGATAACTTGGCAAGTTGGACGGTCTTGTCTGATAAGGGGAGGTAGTCAAATCATTATACAGGTCATAGTTTGCAAGTTTCCAAGTCTTAGGAGCTGGATTAGTAATTGTTAGGTCACTGATAACAATGGTTAGATTTTAGAGGTACTAGTGAAATGTTATTTTATAAATATCACAATTACGACATCACAGAAAATTCCTCTACTTATCAGTGTTTCTTTACTATATTATGTATGCATTATACTTATGTAAAAACCTTCCTCTTGAAACACTATATCTTTTAAAAAAATCCGCATCAAAATCAGTTGCGTAGTTTTAAAGATCTAAGCATATCTACATGCATGATCTGGTCTCAGTAACCTTTTTCGACATTCACGGAAGAAACAGACAGGTGTTATTCTAACACCACACATTCTCATGAGGTGTGATCCCAAACCACGTGGAACAAAAACATACCAGAAACCTACATCATCCATTCTTACAATAAGATGCGTTTACAACATAATCTGCAGAAAGTCGACCATCATTTTCCCATGGAAGTGTCATCGGAGTGACGTACAATTGTCTACCTTCCTCCTTGTAGGTAGAGATCCTTCACGCATGTATCGCGTGTTGAGACAATGGCTGTCATTAGGCGAATTATGGGATAATGAATGGCAGAAATACGGGCAAATGGCAGGGTCTGACCCACATTCGGATACTGCATGTCTTTGTAATAATCTTTTCTTTGAAGAAGATAATGGCGGTAACTAATAGCGTTTTCTTTTGGCTGGCTTTGATTGTTTACGGGTAAGTTTTACACGCAAAAGTTGGGATTTTCTCTGTCGTACATACATTTATACAGTAAATTTTAACAGTTTGGTTGAATGCAGACTAAGGTGCAACGCAGACGACAGACGACGACAAAACGTTCAAACAAAGGCATAGTGTCACTGGAATAAATTTTGTAATAGCATACAAATACAGACACAGCTCCTTAAAATACACAGCTAACACGATCGATATCTTTTCTAACTAAAATGAACTAAGGAAATCAATAACTTCTCTTGTCGAACTATTAAAAACTATTTCATAATGTTCATTGAAATCTTTCGCTACTAGCGCGCACTTCACATGCCGTAATACTTTTCAATTCTCCCAGTAAACAAATCTCGATCCGCACACTATCGTCACCTTCAAAGGCACAAAGAGCTAAGAAATGCATATTGTGGCACAATGCGCGTATTTGCACCTGCGGGGACGCTCAAATGAAATGCAAAAGCGGCGCCGGCGCTGTTCCCATTGTCACGCGGCACGGCGGAGATTTACGGCTATACGTGGGAAAAAAATTCTCGTGATTTTAACTAAAAAAAATGCATCCGTACCAATATATAAACGTGAAAGTGTGTTTGTTTGTTTGTTTGTTTGTTTGTCCGTCTTTCACGGCTAAACGGAGCGATGGATTGACGTGATTTTTTAGGTAGAGATAGTTTAGGGCATGGATAGTGACATAGGCTACTTTTTGTCTCTTCAAAACTCCCCATTTTCCTAAAATGAGGGGTGGAAGTTTTCAATGTAGAAAGCTATAAAATTGGTAAGTGTGCTATCTCTTCTGCGATACCCCGAATTTAACGCGAGCGGAGCCGCGGGCAAAAGCTAGTACTTAATTAATAAAAGAAAACATTTCTTGCAATTAAGACTTAAAACATTACGGCAGAACGTGAGATTTCTTAAGAAGAACCAAAATCAACGCCAAAATAATCTTTGAACTCTTTACAAATTTTACTATTAGTACCAGCGTTTGGTATTGTAGTACCTAGTACAGATTAACAGAGAAAAATTAGACCTCAGAATTATTTTTACTAGCGCAAGTTATCGTTTGTTCTACAAATACATGTATGATTAAACATAATTGTTTTTTCTAGCAGTTTACATCCATGGAAGAAAAGAGAGGTGTTATTATATCCCAACACCACAGGGTGTTTTCCTTACTCAAGTGAAAAAAGTAATATCGTGACTGCCCTCGCAATGCGCTCGCGGCGGCGGCGCGGAGTGCGCGCCGCATACATTTTCATATTGGCTCTAATTTATGCGCAATTCGTCGCTTTCTCGTCTGTTTGTCAGTTGGAAGTAGCTTGTATTACTAACATTTCAAGGCATTTGAAATGCATTTTACTAATGTACAGACTTAAATATCACGACTATGTTTCTTAATGTGGTAATTATCACTTTAGTAAATAGACTTAAAACCCTACCCTGGTAACATAATATTATATTATATTATATTATATATAAAACAGTATAGGGTAACATAATAATTGGTTATCGTTTAAAGGCCGTAAAATACTTTCCAGCCCGTGTGGTCCTAGGTATAGAATAATACCTCTCTACCTCTTCCACGGAAGTCGTAAGAAGCGACTAAGTAAATAGATTTATAGATTACACGATACATAAATCTGTATCACATCCGATGTAAGCTCAAGGCTACCACGACTCTAGTAACAATATCACAGATGATGGATACGGCATAAGACGAATGCGGCGGCCGCGGTACATCCATCACCACCTCCTAATGAGCAACGCCACATCCATGGTGGGGAACAACCGTAACTCCGTCTGTGGGTCGACTATGATGCATTGAAATTGGTGACCATCCACTAAGCCTGTGGTTATAGAACAACTGACTGTCCAGTAACTGGCTTAAGTCGAGTAAATGAAACATTTTTCCATCTACACTTGGATCAGTAGCCGATTTGTTGGCGACACTGATATCTAAGGAATTCTACTAAAACGCTTCTGTACTCCCTTTGCTGTAATAATTGAACAAAGCCAAATGTCACAGTTTTTTTTTATGACGCCAGTCGAAAGAATGAACAATAGTAAAGATTTTTCTTTAGTTACGCAGTATCTCAAAAGAAACAGATGACGAAAGGTTCATAATTATAATTACATAAAAAGCTATTTTCTTGAGGCGCATTCTTCTTGGAATACATGTTTCCAAAACGGTAGCAGATTCAAAATGGCGCGCAGTCCTCTTAGGAGCTTAATTTCATGCATAAAGTTTTAAATTTAGAATTGTGTCATATTTGTAAACAAACTCAAATCAAACATAAGGCCGAGGGTAAACCGAACGCATAGGGCGCGGACACACTGGCCCATTAAATCCTCACCATCCATCATCCCCGAGCACTCACATTACAAAATATACTCAAGAAAATTAGAAAGCTCCGAAACTCACAAGGACTTGGAAACAATAAAATTGTGAGTGGATATATTGAATGTAAAGCATAATTTTTCGGGAAGTTTGGTAATATGAGAAAATAAAGAAGTGATGTAATTCAGTTTGTTTAGATCCGTCGTCAAATACAAACAAAATACTTTTTTTTTGACATATTACACACAAATTAAATAAGCGTGTCACGCACTAAGCAGATAAGGTAAAATATTTGTATCTGAGCAGATATTATGTCAACATCGGTCCCTATACAATTTAATGAGGTAACACACAGCGCAGATAACGTATAATATGTTTTACCATCAAGTATCTGTCGGCACCGACTTATGGAAAGTTGGCATTTTTACGCAGATAAAATATAACCCGTGTGGTGCCGGGTTAGAATAGCACCTCCCCCTTTCATCCCGTGGGTGTCGTAAGAGTCGACTCTGGGAAAGGGTTAGTGTATTGTGGGCGATGGGCTAGCAACCTGTCACTGCAATAACACGTTTACCATCTGGTTACCCTGAAACTGCTAAACGTGGCACAGAATTTTTCAATTCATGTGCTCTGCCTACCCCTCTTGGGAATACAGGCGTGAGAATATGTATGTATGTATGTATAAAATATTATCGTATCTGCTTAAAGTGCGACATGCTTAAAACGCGATGTCCTTAGAAAGTCGTTGATTGAACAACGCACAAAGCTACCACGCCCCAGTGTAAACCGTGCGCGGCGCGGAATCCCCGCCCCCGCGGTTTGGTCACGTTCCGGGGAACCTCCTTACCTTGTAATGGAGCCGTTAAGTCTGCTAAGTTAAAGTGATTTTATAGAACCGTTCTTTGTCTCTACGCAAGATCAACAGTTTGCTAAAGAAACCTTTCGTGAATTACCACTTACCTAATTTTTTTTATCTACATCTGAATCATACACACACTCACACATCCTCACGCCCGTATTCCCAAGAGGGGTAGGCAGAGCACATGAATTTAAAAAAAAAGTGCCACGTTTAGCAATTTCAGGGTAATCAGATGGTAAAACATGATATTGTAGTGACAGGTTGCTAGCCCATCGCCCACAATACACTAACCCTTTCCCAGAGTCGCCTCTTACGACACCCACGGGAAGAAAGGAGGAGGTGCTATTCTAACTCGGCACCACACGGGTCATAAATTATGACTCATAGGCTAAGTCACTTCTCCTACTCATATGTAAAAAAAAATCAGCCTACTTAGACAAATTCAGTTGCCAATTTTATTTTAGTAAGCATCTGAATTATCCAAAATCAAAAATCTATATAAATAACATCTACAATCTGGCATTATAGTGGGCTTCACCTCTTCGCCAAAAAGGATAAGAGGCTCTACTCGACACGCTAAGTCGTTTTACGGCGGCATTGTTCGATGGAATCAATCCCTTTGCTTTTGACACCGAGAGGTTTTGGGCAAAAAAAAAACATATTTGAAGGTAAGTGACATGTTGGCTACAAGGAAGCTATATTTGATAGAGTAAACCACTACAGTTTGGTTTCGGTTAAGTTTTAAATAGCAAGGAAGATTGAAAATCCTGAAATAAAATCGGCACTGGGAGCTAAAGTGAGTTGGGGAGAGATTACACAAAACATAAATGTACATTTTTGTTTGGGGTGTTGTAAACCTGTGTGGTGTCGGAATAGAATAGCACCTCTCCATTTCCGTGATGAAGTAGGTTTAGGTATGTTTAAGGCGACAGGCTAGCAACCTGTCACTTTACTACCTCTTTCATCTGTTTCTAAACCTAAAATAATGCTAAAAGTGTGTGCAAGGCGTGAAGCAGTCAATGTTTTGTCTATGCCACGTTTCCTGTACTCTACCTACCCCATCTGGGAACACAGGCTTATGTACGTGAACATCAAAACTCCTCCCGCCCGTGTTCACTCCGGTCCGGCAAACATCCTAACGAATAGGCTTCGAATAAATAAACCTAACCTTCACCCTTCGCCTATTATGCTAAATAGGTATCATACGTTGATCCAGGATGATTTGGGATCTTGTATAAATCGGAATAATCCAGCGTATTATAATATTTGTCTGGAATACCCCGCAAACGACACGTAAGGGATCTTGAGAACGGAATGCAAATATTTGTATGTAAATAAAGCAGAAATCTGTCTGGAGAGCGCTTGATCAAACGATACGTTTTGGAAACTGTAGGATATTCGGTCAGGGGCGATGTCAATTGTTTTTATAAGATACCAGAGAAATTCCATTATTGACCTTGTGGGAGACGAATGTTTCATCACTTTTCAGGTCAGTGCGCCCTGTGTTATACCCAACTTACGTCCCGTACGCAACTCCCATTGGTCAACATGTTCTGTGCGTGCTACGCGGTTGACTAAGAGCCGGGGTACAATGACTGGGCAATATTTTCAGATATAGGGTCAATTCACACCGAGACGAGACGGGACGCGGCGCTGCACGAAATTTTTTAATAGATCAACTCAAAATATTATACTTTATTTGTTACACGATAAGGTTCATATTTCATAGTCAGTATACAGAATACGTGGTGTGCGGGAGCGGTGCTGCGCGCGTAGCGCTGCCGACTCAAAATATACTTTATTCGCTACGCGATAAAGTTTACATTTCTTTATGAGCAATCAGGAACGTCGCGCTACGCCTCGAGACGTAGCGCGGCGCCGCGCTGCGCAGCGCGAAACCAACTAGCCGCTTCATGCATCGTCGCGCCGCGTCTCGTTTCGGTGTGAATTGACCCTTAGGCGCAGCGCAGACGTCAGAGTTTTGTGCGATCGAGTCTGCGCAGCCATAAATTGCCTGAATGGCGCGGTGACAGCTTCCAGGAATTTCCATTCAGAGTTTCGTGGAAATGTCAGCGCGCCATTCAGACAATTTATTGCTCCACAGACTCGATCGTACAAAACACTGTCGTCTGCGCAGCGCCTTAGGATTTTTTTGAACATTCTTTGAAAAAACTCGATAGAGATTTTCAGACGCGTATACGACCACTGGTTAAAATATTTACGCCCGATTTCCGACCACCCTGGATAAATTATATCAAGACATTGTTTACTTTCTACATAAGTTTAAAGGTAAGAAACCGACGTGAAGCGACTTCCCAGCCGCCCGCGACTGTTGCCGACTAATCCGCCGTCCTAATTAAATAATTTACATTTATATTGCGCAGGGTAAACACGCGGCCAGGACAAATTAATTAAACGATAAATAAATAACGTTATTTTAACTGAACATCAAAAATAACCCTTCGCTTTGATCCAGTGCGCTTCTTGATTAAGAAAGGGGGGAAGTATTAATCTGTTGTAAATACATACATACATACATATTATCACGCCTGTATTCCCAAGAGGGGTAGGCAGAACACATGAATTCAAAAATCCCGTGCCACGTTTAGCAATTTCAGGGTAACCAGATAATTAAACGTGATATTGCAGTGACAGGTTGCTAGCCCATCGCCCACAATACACTAACCCTTTCCCAGAGTCGACTCTTACGACACCCACGGGAAGAAAGGGGGAGGTGCTATTCTAACCCGGCACCACACGGGTAAAAAAATACAACACTATGTAAACAACGCTTTGTCTAATACCAGAAATATAAAACATACATACATAAAGTCACGCCTATGCCTATATGCCTACATAAAGTTACGGAAGAAGTGGCTGCAAAATGTGAAATAGTCACTTTGTCTATATCATGTTTTATGTGCTCTGCCTATCCCATTAAGGAACAGCGTGATTGTATGTTATTAGATAAAACCTCACAAGGTTTGCAAAAATTGTAAAATTAACTTGAAATGCTCTTAAAATTCTCCATCCATTAGCAAATTGCTCTAAAAGGATTGAAATTAGACAATTTGAAGCGTATGTTAGCCATTTATATAAAACCTAAACCATATATCATGACGTCTAGGACTAGATCTCTGGATTAGACTGAACATTTAGTTCCTAGGACATTACAATTAAAATTTGTATTTTGAATTGGTATTGGAGCTTGATTATAGAATGAATTCTATTAACTAAATAGTTTATAAAATGTCGTCCTGATTTTTTTACATTATCCTAAAGAACTCAAAACCAAAAGAAGATCGAGGACCGGTGTTAAGCATAGCGTGTTCTTACTGTTCTTAGGTTCCGTGTGGTGTCGGAGAATAACACCTCTCCATTTCTTCCGTGGATGTGGTATGAGGCGACTAAGGAAATAGGATAGTTTCTATATGTGTAAAAATGTACTGATCAAATCAACAGTGACTATGAAAAAGTCCATTGAAGTCCTCAATCGTCCAGATTAGTCGCCCGAAGGCTCACGCAGACGTTTCGTTACGTTCTGTTACGTCGTATGAATATGTATGACGAGCTGATTGATTGCATGGATTGGCCGTAATGTAAATGTAATTAATTGGTTTCATTTAGATTCATCCAGCATCCGACAGGGCTTTGGCTTCCGGGAGTATGTGGATCAATTTAGAATAATTAGTTAACATGTGTGGTGTCGGGATAGAAAAACACCCCTCCATTTCTACCGTGGGTGTCGTAAGAGGCGACTAAGGACTAAGAAATTTAGGTTGTTTAGGGCGATGGGCTAGCAACCTGTCACTATCCTACCTCTTCCATCTTTGCAAACGCTAGAAGTGGCTGCGAAACATGATATAATCATAATAATGGTTTTGTCTATGTCACTTTTCGTGTGCTCTGCCTACCCCATTTGGGAACACAGGCGTGATTGTATGTATGTATGGTGACGGGCTTAAAATAACGCCTCTCCATTTCTTCAGAAGGCAAAGGGGAGGCCTATGTTCATCAGTTGACGTTTTATGGCTGAGATTATGATGATTTCTTTCGTGGATGCCTCTCAATATGTACTTTAACTTGTCTTTAATGAAGTTTAATGTCTCATTTATGTGAAATATCGTAAGTTTTGTTTACACCGTTCTACCAGCCGTAAACAAACAGGGTTGAAAGATGTGACCAATTTGTTGTTTTTTCATTTATTTATTCACATATTTGAATCTTTGCGGGTAGATGTGGTGAGAGGTGACTAAGAAAAATAGGTTAAAGTATGTTTTAGCGACGGTCTAGCAATCTGTCAATGTTGTAACTCTTCTCTGTGAAACTAAAAGTTATACTAAAAGTGGCTAGAGCTACCAAACGCAGAATAGCCATGGTTTTGTCTTTGTACGTTTTGTGTATGTATTTAAGCTTGTTGCAGGTAGGTATATTTTTAATTTCACCTACTTTCCAGTAAGCAATTTTCATAGGAAAGTTTTCCCCTTCCGTCCGTATCGGCTCCCATTACGTATTTCCCTCTATCGTCTCAGTTCCTTCATTCCACAGAACCAGCACCTAATCCATATTTCTACATAAAACTTTACTGTTACATACAATGCAAACACTTAAAGGCTGCGTAAAGTTTTTACGCGGGATTCGAACCTGCGGCAACCTCGACGGGTCGTAAAAATTTAAGGGCTTACCTCAAGAGGGCTACCGATCCTTATTTATGATCAAAAATATTTCTACAAAAAAATGTACCGAGTACCCACCTCCACACAAGTGTGGCAGAGACTGTATGGAGTCTTAAAAGGTCAGGGGAGCATCGTTGCCAACTGTATTTGATGTTGCCAACGATTTTTCTGTTTCACCCTGGTGTAACAAAATCGGACGTAATGGTTTTCGTTCAAACAAATTCAAAGGTTATTCTTCGGTTTATTTGCGTATCCGTTGATATGAAATTGAGTGTTATGAAGCATCGACTCAATTGGAAGCGTTTGGCTGGTTTTTTAGTTATTTACGCAACTGCTAAGAGGGTATTTAAAACACAAACATGGTTTTTCGATAAGAGACTACTAGTAGAGTTTAGTAATAGTATCAAATTGTTGTTTTGAGGCTTACCACTCAGTCTATGGGCAATAGCGACTGCTTACCATCGTTCAGCCTACTTGATCGCATGCATTCCCTCATACAATGAGGATAAAATAATGAAATCAGCTTCCTGCGTCCAAATCTGGACCTTCTAAGAACGAGCTTATTCAGCTCGCAGCGGGACGTAAAGCAACTATAACACGAGGGGTTGTAGCGGTACAACAAATGAGTCCCTCAGTGACCCTCATTAAAAAAGAGATTGTGATTGTTAATTCAATTGTTAGCGTAAATTTAATGGTGTAATGAAAGGATTATAACGGTTTATTGTTAGTAATAGGTGTTTAGAAAGTGGAAGATTTTGATTCATGAAAAAAACAGTCATGTAAAAAAAAGAATGCTTTTTGATAAATTCCACAGCTACTTATTCATACCCCTGTACCGAGAGGTGTTTCGCACTATGTATCTCATTGTCAGTAAGTACATCATCAGTCGATTACCAAAACCTCGTTTAGCACAGAATATTCCTTCTATTTTAAGCCGTGGTTCATTCGTCGCCACAAAGCCGGGTTTAGCGGTTCACCGGCGCCTCCATATTAAAAATTCGCGGTAAACAAAGGAGTTATGGAAACCATAATTTCTGGCTAAGCCGATTCCTGTGGTAGCAGACAAAGCTTTATAACTGTCTGGATTAGAGACCGGCGTTTGGATAGAACTGGGAAATGGAAATTAAAAAAAAACTCAAGTGAAAAGTTAAAAAACTATGGGCAATAAAGCGGAATCACGCTGAGTCGTTCGCCGCATGCGTAGCACAGCAGTGAGTCGTATTTGGCGAACGACTGCCGTCACAGCCTGACTAGATGACGGGGGTAGGCGGACACACACTATTTTTCTTCTTCACTAAGTGGCCTATGACACTATCCATCCCTTTAACTATCTCCACTTTAAAAATCACGTCAATCCGTCGATCCGTTTAGCCGTGAAAGACAAGCAAACATACAAAAACACTTTCCCATTTATTGTATTGTATAGTTTTTTTTTAATTCTTTTATTTATTTTTGGGGAAGTATTGTATTGTATGACTCTTTATTACACATAACACCAATTAGAAAAAAACAAGAAAACAGATGCAGGCATAAGTACATAAGTACAAAGGCATTTATAAAATTAGTATGGATTTACCACTATAAAGTCTACGTGTAAACCCCAAGGTTTCGTTATCAAAGGGCATGTTACGCTAGCCTGCATTATGTCGACCCTGCAATACCGGGAACCTGTTACTTCCACGTGAGAAGTTTGGAACTAACATGCACAGATAGATAATACTAATCAGTCAAAGGCAATCACTGTTTGTTACTCGTTTGACATTAATAATGGATGGGTTGTTAGGTATATGACCATTACCACAGATTGTGTATAGGTATAGTTCAAGTTTAGTGTAGTGTAGTTTTCCGTGTGGTCTCGAGTTTAAAAACTCATACATAAACATACAACATATTCTCACGCCTGTAATCCCAAGAGGGGTAGGCAGAGCACGTGAATTCAAAAATCCAGCGCCACGTTTAGCAATGTCAGGGTAACCAGATGGTTAAACGTGATATTGCAGTGATAGGTCGCTAGCCCATCGCCCACAATACACTAACCCTTTCCCAGAGTCGACTCTTACAACACCCACGGGAAGAAAGGGGGAGGTGCTATTCTAACCCGGCAGCACACGGGGTTAAAAACTCCTCTCCATTTTTTCCGTGGATGTCGTAAGAGGCGGCTAAGGAAGATGAAGGTACCTTTTAGGCGACAGCCTAGCAACCCGTCACTGTTATACTTGCCGTTTTATAAACGAGATTATTTGAAATGTATCAAAATGAACGCAATGTTATTGTAATCGTGATGTCTCAGTAATAGGGTCCCGTTTTTACCCTTTGGGTACTGATCCCTAAAAAACAATGTTTCTTCACAGATTAACTCAGCGGTAAATTTTGTCTGGACTAAATGCACTTTTCGGTTAGCCCGTCCAATGGAACAGAGAGTTATTTTTCAAGTCTCCAACAATACTTCTTGCGTCCAAGGAACTAACGAAATCGTGACTTCCAAATTAATTACGCCATTTCAAGAACTAGACTGTAATCTTTTTAGACATATTTTTCACTTGGAAAATAAATGGTTCATTGAGTTAAATAGACACTTAGCTTGATTTAAGAGTCCTTTTAAAAAATGTACCATCGCGAACAGGGATCGTTGAGCCACTTACCTATGTTTGTAATTTGGTCGTGTAATACTAATCCAATAGCTGACATCTAGTCGGTCACATCGGTCATTGATTATATGTCTAAATTGCGAATAGTGGCAAGTGGCTCAACAATCCCGGTTCGTGACTGTACATAGTTAAGGGTTTTAGTTGAAACAAAACTCGATTACCCGTACATTTTGCATAGGTAATTTTCGTATAAGGAAGCGATCGTGATTTTGTTTTTTAACCCTTAAATTATGTAAAAAAAGAAACGATTATTAAGACCATTTACACAATCACAACACGCTTGCGGTGCTTAAAAGATAGGCAGAACACACGGAACGGTACAAAGACAAGACCATGACTATTTCACGCCTCGTAGCCTCATTTAGCAAAATTTTACAGCTAGATAAAAAAGGTATACTTAATAGTGACAGGTTGTTATCGTTTCACAGCTGTATTTAGCAAGATTTTACGATTAGATAAAGACGAACAATATTGACAGGTTGCGACCCTGTCTCCTAAGTATCTCTAAACTTTTATAGGTTTAGTTCATTATTGACATCCTCGTAAGAAATCGAGAGATGGCAGTTCTAAACACGGGGAACAAAATTAAAGGAAGTATTAACACGTTCGACGCCAGTGACACAACGTCTGTGTCAAAAACACTCAATAAAACGCTGCCGACGTCGAACGTGTTAATACAGATTATGTTTAACAAACATTACACTGCTAAATCTAATTGTAGGGATTCCGCATGTTTGCGGGAAACCTCAGGACATTCCTCACTCCGTAATCGGCAAAGAATTCGACCCGAACGATCAACAAGTGCCGCCATAACCCCAGCAGCTGACGAGTCGCGAGCCGGGACTGTCTTCGCAATTTAGACGTGTAATCAATGCCCGATGTGATCGACTAGATGTTAGCTATTGGACTATTATTACACGACCAAGTTGGTAATGGTAAGTGGCTCAACAATAAAGGTTCACGACTGTACAGCTCGTCACGAGGCCTGCGACACCCATTTGTACAAGTCGCAATATCGCGGGGTAATAACTTTGTGGGCGACCGTACGTGGGTGTTTGATGCTTTAAATTGTTCCAAGGGAATGAAGGTTCTTGTAAATTGAAATGTTTTGTCGGATAAGCGGAGAAAGGTGAAGGTAAATTTAGATAGGGTGCTATTCTAGTCGCATACAAACCATTGTCATAAAATCGATTGTCATAACACTTTAACCATAAAGTTGAAACTCATAATTTTTTTTTGGCATAAAGTGTACTATTGTCATAATGTTCCCTGTCATAATTATTTTTAGTCATAAATGGTTTTACCATAAAGACGAATGACATAATTTTGAATTGTCATAAAATGTATGGTCATAATTATTTTCAGTCATAATTATGGCTGTCATACATTTAACCAGCCATAACATTGATGATTAACGACCAAAAAATAGGTTAGGTTAGGTTAGTACTGTGATCTCGCATGAATCGAATCGCGGCCAAAAAAGTTAGTTAGGTTTGGTTAGAACTGTGACCTCGCGTGAACCGAATCGCGGCCAAAAAAGTAGGTTAGGTTAGGTTAGAATTGTGACCTCACATGAACCGAATCGCGGCCAAAAACGTAGGTTAAGTTAGGCTAGTTTATGGAAATTATTATGCGCAAAATAAATATGGCGAATCGTACATTATGCTTCGCATGTTTTATGCACAACCAGTTTATGAGTTTATACTGTATGCCCATTATAAAGTATGCGTATATTGTTTTATGCGAATCAAATGTATGCCATAAAACATTATGCTTAAAAATTTATGGCTTACTTCAGTTATGCTTAATGATGATTATGACAAAAATATGTATGCTTATAAAATGTATGACTTCAAACTTTATGCAACCCGATATGGACCCATTTAGATAATACCTAATTCTTTTAATTCTGAAAACATCATGTTATAAAAATGAAAATATTTTATTACCTGCCTGATAGACGTACGAGCAAGTACGCGTACTTATGGCTTGACGACTTTTTTCGACTGTGTGTAACTGTAAGTACGCGTACTTTAAATACCACACACAATCGGAAAAGGTCGTTGAGCCCTAAGTACGCGTCTTGCTCGTACCTACGTCTATCACCCCCTTAAGATTTCAAAAATTATTTGAGTTTCTGATTTCGTAGCTCGCAATATTTTGTGTTGGATTAACTTCATAACGCGGAGCTATTTTATGGGATTTATAAAGTGTTTTATGCTTCAAAGTTGATGACAAATAAGTTAAGCACTTTCAAGATTGGTAATGACGTGACGGAAATGAGCGAGAAGGTAGATCGACAAAGAAATTCCAATTTCCTTTTGTTTTACTCCGATACTAAATAACTTGTGATCTGACTTCGAATTTTGACAGACAAGTTCAATAGGGATTTAAGTAGCGACCAGTAATCCAGACACAAAACGGAACCCTTATACATTCGTCATATCCGTCTGTCTGTCCGTTCGTATGTCACAGTATGCAGTGCATGTATAGAGTGCTTGCGTCAAAAACGCATACGACGCCTCACTGCGATTCCGTATTGTGACCGTTTTTTAAGCAGCGGTGTGGGGAGCGTGCGTCAAAAACGGTACGCATACGATGCGTCACTGCGATTCCGTGCGCCACCGTTTTTTAGGGCCTGTTCACACTAACGATTCTTTTCGGTGGATTTTTAGGAGATGCGAGATCGCCGCGAGCACGGGGCGAGCAAGCTGCCTCATAAGTCCAGCATTACACTTGTAAGTTTTACTTGCGTAAGTAGGGACACAGCTATGAGTTGGGATGAGATAGCAATAGTCCTCTCTCTTTTTAGCAGATAGCTGCGTAAAACTTACAGGTGTAATACTGGCCTAACATAAACAATCGCGGCGATTTCGCAGCTTGCTCGCCCCGTGCTCGCGGCGATCTCTCATCGCCTAAAAATCGCCGAAAAGAATAGCTAGTGTGAACAGACCCTAAAAAACGGTGGAGGTACGGAATCGCATTGACGCATCGTATGCGTACCGTTTTTGACGCACGCTCCCACCACCGATGCTTAAAAAACGGCCACAATACGGAATCGCAGTGGGGCGTCGTATGCGTTTTTGACGCAAGCTTTCCATACATGCACTGCATACTGTGACATACCAACGGACAGACAAACGGAGATGACGAATGTATACGGGTTCCGTTTTGTGTCATTTGGCTAAGTAACCCTAAAAATATAAATGACCATGGTTTAGCTAGAACACACTATATTACAAAAAACAAATCGTAGCGACTCGATAACTGGCGTGATGATAGTAACCTTGCAACGTTAATGACTTCAAAATCACGGTAATGACAAGGCTCTATCCGGTGCCATGTAATGTGACAATACCCACTTCCGGTGCATTCATACTGATGATGTTCAGGCATTTTCTGTATTACAGGTATTTTATGTTGCCACTTAATATTTCAGTTCAATTGCTTGCTACTTTTTGTTATACTGAAAAAAAAAACCACAGCTAAAAGTCCATTTTATACTAAAAAACTGCTTGTTCTTGTGTGTGCCGCATAAAAGCGAACAGGAAAATAGTCCCCGGCATATATCTTGGCAAAATTTTAAGTGGTGGGGTAATTCGTGCGTCGCTTTTTTCATAGTAAAACGCTTTACGCAAACTTACCCTCACTACGAAAACCAGGCCAAGTTAGAATCCGGGGACTAGACAGGTCTTTATGGGACAAACTAGCAACCTGTCACTATTATATCACGAAATGGTCATCGTTTTGTCTATGTAACGTGTCATATTCTCTGCCTACACTATTTATACACAGAATGTTTACAAACCTCTAAAGATACTAAGGTTTTTTACTTCAATATGCAAATATTATGCGATTTTTTTTTGAGTAATTCACACATTTTAAACCTCCTAATCTCATTCACTTTTGCTAACTTCAACAAAGTAACCTTAAAAAAATATGATCTTGCGCATCGTCATATTAAACACAAGCTAAAAGGCTGTAAGATCAACGCATAGCCTACGGATACATGCTAATCGGAAAGTGCAGATAGGTCCATCACAGCATCCCTACTTAGTGGGGGGCAGCGAACCTCATTTCCTATCGAACCAGTCTCATAACCAGACCACGTTTTAGAGGAAGCAGAGAATCTAGTTCTACTTATTGGTTTTGCATCGTTGTTGCAAATGAGTGAGTGTGGGAGATCGTGTATACATCACGCCTGCATTGGAAACTTGGTTTTTAATTTGGATACAATAGTGACAGGTTATTATGGATTGGTAACCCGACGCAATTTATACCATTTTTAACCACTGGTGCACAAAGAGGGGTGTTGTTATGTCAAGGAAATGTATAACTGTGCCACTTTGTACTTTTTAACCGACTGCAAAAAGGAGGAGGTTCTCAATTGGACCTATTTTTTTTTGTGTGTATGTTACTCGATATCTCAAAAACCCGTGGTCCGATTTTCAAAATTTTTTTTTTAATCGAAAGGGTATAACTCGAAATTGGTCCCATTGGGACGAAACCAGGATCTGATGATGGAATCTTGGAGAAATCGAGGGAACTCTTCAAATTTTATATGGAGATGTACGGCGTTTTTGGTAATTAGTTGAAGGAGTCAAGATTTTACATTCAGTAAACAGAATACTTTTAAAATATTGCTAATTTGCAGTCGGTTTTTTTTTGTTTAAAATTATTTACAAGTAATGTCACTGTGACATATCATACTGTCTACTTATCAAAGCAATATGAAATTCGTTATGAGGTTCAAAGTGGCACAGGTATCAATTTCTTTGACTGTACATGCAACATTGTCGCCTAAAGCATACCATAACCTATTTCCTAACTTGCTAACCCGCTGCAGAAACAGAAACGAATAATTCTAAACCTCACACTACACAGGAAAAAAAAATCCAGTATAAATACGTCCCACTGCTGGGCACAGCCCTCCTCTCGGAATGAGAGAGCTTGGGCTGTAGTTCCCGCGTGGGCCCAGTACGGAGTGGGAACTCATACACAACATCGAATTACTTTGTCCCTGTGTGTAGGTTTCCTCACGATCTTTTTTTTCACCGAATAGGTCGTGGTAAATATCAAATCCGATTTCGCACATAAATTCTAAAAGTTCAGAGAGATGTGCGAGCCTGGGGTTTGAACCCACGACCCTCTGCTTGGTTAGCTAGGCTTTGGCTATACTATGCTTCAAATGAGGAAAAATAAACGGGACAAAATTCAAACCGCAGAGAAATCTGCCGGATTGTTATAAAACCAACAGCATGTGGTCACAATTGTCGCTAGGTTTGTTCCATTAACTAGAGACAAACTGGAAACAATTAAAAACTCAACATTCAATCGGAAACAGAATTCCACTAGTGTTTGCCCTGAGGCTTTGCAATTTGAAAGCAAATAGATTTTTTGGAATATAAAACGATTGTGGCTCCCGGCTACGATTTGAATGCAGTGTTTATACTAAAAATGTTTACTGAGCGTCAGATTTTGATACGACTAGGGAGTTAAAATTATTTTTACCAACGACCCGCCTGAATTCGCATGAGAAGCTGAATTAAATATACCACTGAATGACTTTATACATTTGCATATTAATTTAAATTACTTGCAGCAAACGGCCATATTGGTTTATATTAAACTAGCTTTCCGCCCGCGGCTCCGCCCGCGTGGAACTCGGTTATATTGCGGTATAAAGCACAACTATAAGAAAACTTCTCGTTTCAAACGACACATGGCGCCATCGATCTATCATCTATCGATCGGTTATCGATTGATATCGATCTATCATCGATCGATATCGATCTATCAAGCAAACTATATTTTTGTTTTCCCTCGGGAACATCAATTTTTTCCGGGATAAAAAGTAGCCTATGTCACTCTCCGTGCCCTAAACTATCTCTACCTAAAAAATCACGTCAATCCATCACTCCGTTTAGCCGTGAAAGACGGACAAACAAACAAACAAACAAACAAACACACTTTCACATTTATATATTGGTACTGATACATAATGTATAATTTAAGATGCGTTTCTGTGTGTTTGTCGGGTTGAGACTAACACCTCTCCATTTCTTCCGCGGATGTCGTAAGAGGCAACTTAATTAAGTTGAGGTAAGGCTAGCTGTCACTATTACGGGTATTCCTGCCAACTCAAAACCCAAAAAATATGCTAGAATTGGCCACGAAACGTGAAATAGTCATAGTTTTGCCTATGTGGCCTACCCCATCTGGGAATACAGGCCTGGTGTATGTATGTATGTAAATATCTCCCAAACTTAGAGCATGTAAGCCTTGCAATAAGCATTCAATGCATTATGCTGCATTCGATGCACGTCCTTCACTGCAGATGTTCGCGGCGTAAATCTGAGCAGCTGCGCTTAACTGTTGTCTTATGGCACTGGAAAGGGCATTAGATATCAAATACATACATACATATCCACCTGCCACCATCATACATACCTCTTTCATGAGATTAAACTTAAAATTATGCTAAACGTGTCTAAATGAAATTCAAAGTTTTGGGTATGGAACGTTTTGTGTGCTCTACCTATCCCTCTGGGAATACAGTCAACGCACAAGAATGTGACATAGAATCACAGTTCCGATTTTAGATTTTGATTTTGGATAACGACCAGACATCGAGTACCACACACTCGAACTTCAATTGACTGCCTATTTCTAGCGATACTTTTAGGTAATACTCGCCAGGTAAAATTGATACGTGAAGTTACGCCCACTAATAAATCTTGATAAGTTATACAATAATGCCGGTAACTATAACAGTCAATTTCCGCAAAATTGCAAATGGCGGAAAAACTGAATTCCACAAACAATTGCGCATCGGCGTGACAAGCTCTCGCGCGTGTTCTAAATTTGAAATAATTTGTTTTTGTGCAACCGTCAACTGATTAATGTTCGAAATTTGAATATAATTTGATAGAATCGTCATTGGTTCATGAATCGAAATAAGTTCAAATTAAATTCAAAGTGAATTGCAAAGAATCACATAATAATTTACATTTCAGATAGGATTAATATAATATGAAATCCAAATATTTAAAATAACTGAAATAAATATTAACTTGACTTTTATGTACAAATTTACAGTTTGAAATTTTTTAATAAGAATAGATTTTTAGTGGCAAAACTTTCAACAGTTAAACAGAAGATAAAAAAAAATTGACGCTGATACATCTGGCTAGACACGTCACGGTACTATAACATTTCCTACCATGTTTAAAACAAATCCGTACTTCCGTACTAATATATAAATGTGAAAGTGTGTTTGTTTGTCCGTCTTTCACGGCTAAACGGAGCGATAAATTGACGTGATTTTTTTTAGGTAGAGATAGTTTAGGGCATGGAAAGTGACATAGGCTACTGTTTGTCTCTTCAAAACCCCCCATTTCCCTAAAGTGAGGGGTGGAAGTTTGTGGAGAATACCGCAATTTTCAATGTAGAAAGCTATAAATTGGTATGTGTGCTATGTCTTCTGTGCTACCCCGAATTTAACGTGAGCGGAGCCGCGGGCAAAAGCTAGTAAATAATAGTTTCATTTCACTTCACAGACGTTGATAAAAGCTATTAAGATACGAGGCCAGGAAGAGGATGCAGGTAGAAACAATTATATCGACAAAACATATACCTTGAGAATTAATAGATTTCCTGCCCGGCGCAGGAAGCGCGGTTAATAGTTAAACGTCATCTTCATGTGGGTGATCTTGGGTTATCTTAGATACAGGTTTATCGGAAATCTCAAGGTTTTGAAGGTGTGTTCGTTGGGTATATGCGTTTATAAACATCACGCGTGTATTCCAAAATGGGGTAGGAGAACACGGAACATTGCGACGACAAAACGATGGTCATTTTCGGATACATCGTTTTTTTTTTAAATTGGCCGTCGCTTACTTTGGAGTGCTTTTGGTGAAGCTTCATTTTTCTTTCCGTTTTTAAAGAAAAAAATACGAAATAGTTCATCCATTTTTGCAAAAAAAAAACTCAATGGTGCAGGATGAACGTATATTCGCCGTAAAACGGTGTAGGCACTGACAAAAATAACAATAAAACTGCAAAAAACTTAAATTAAACTTTATTTTTAACCGACTTCAAAAAGGAGGAGGTTCTCAATTCGACCTATTTTTTTTTTTATTTTTTTTTTTGTGTGTATGTTACTCGATATCTCGAAAACCCGTGAACCGATTTTCAAAATTTTTTTTTTTAATCGAAAGGGTATAACTCGAAATTGGTCCCATTGGCACGAAACCAGGATCTGATGATGGGATCTTGGAGGAATCGAGGGAACTCTTCAAATTTTATATGGAGATGTACGGCGTTTTCGGTAATTTGTTGATGAAATCAAGATTTTACATTCAGTAAACAGAATACTTTCAAAATATTGCTAACTAGCTGTGCCCGCGACTCCGTCCGCGTGGAATAGTGACAAATTTCCACCGTTTTCCCTACATTTTCCACTGTTTCTTCGGTCCTATTGGTCGCAGCGTGATGTTATATAGCTTAAAGCCTTCCTTGATAAATGGTCTATCCAACACAAAAAATATTTTTCAATTCGCACCAGTAGTTCCTGAGATTAGCGCGTTCAAACAAACAAACAAACTCTTCAGCTTTATTATATTAGTATAGATTTGAAGTCGGTTTTTTTTGTTTAAAATTATCACGTATCCATTCTTAATATTATTACTAAAATTTTCTGGCCGCTTGAATTTTGCGTCTGAACATCTGCAATGCTAGAGGTAGCATAAGAAAAAAACCTTAAAAAATTATAGTAATCGTCTGTTATACTTAGCAGTAGAAACTGTATAAATAACATTAGCATGTTAAGCCAAAATAAATAATTAACAGGTTTTCGAGTCCATTCCCTTCCATGAACTTTACATCCACATAGAGTAGCTGCAGTTATTCTCTGTCAACCACACTGTCGTTATGATGTCACTGTGGTCACCCAAGATGGTATGTTAGTTTAGATTTATAATGATCGTGGTGTATAGTTTGTCAGTTTATATTTTGTTTTCATACAGACAAGAACTGTACTCGTAACACCACAGCTTGAAATGAACTGTTATTGGGAATTTCCTCAAAAAATTGCCGGTACGTTTTTTATTATATTATCTTCTGCAAGTTTTTGATTTATTTTTACTCGAGAATAAAGTTTCCTGCTAATTATATATAACTTCTGTAATTACCTCTTGTCTTACCCCATACTAAGTACGGAAAATGGAATCGCAAAAGGAAAAAACTTTGCGACAACTTTTTCTCCCATCGAAATGGAAAAAGCTCGTGATTATTTTAATATTTATTATTTATTTACGCCTTACGTATTTTTAGATAAGTTTAATAAAAATGTTTTATCAGTGGCAAATTTTTGTTTCTAGATATTTTTTTTATCTTGTTTTCTTTATTTAAGTAACATCAACACCGAAGATAAATAATAGCACAAAAAATGTGTGTGGTAAAATTTTGACACCTCTAATACACATCCGTCTACGAATTGAATACGTCCAGAGAGAATAACACAACCGAAGGGCTAGCATGCGCGCGAATTTTATCGCGTTGACGTAAAACTCCTTCAATCTAACAGAGCTTTTAAAAGACCGATTTGGTTCAAGAACTGCTCTGTGAAACCTTCGCAACGTTATTTTAAATTGGAGATGGCTAGACTGCAGGTGTGGTGAAATCAATAGGCGATGTGTGGAGTTTCGTGTGCTCTGAGTACCCCATTTGGGAATATAGGTTTAATGTATGTAAATATGATTTATCCAATAACCGTCTCGGTGAAGATCAGGATTGTAGACTTAATGAAATATTTTGAAATGTTATTGAAGACAGACTTATCACTTTTAACATTAAACTACCGTGAGACTCACTCATCTTATAAAATACGGATAACTCACGTTATAAATCGAGTTTAGCTCGACATGTTTCGGACTAATTCGTAGCCCTTCATCTAGGAGCCGCGGCAGCTGCTGCTGCCAAACGCGAACTGCGCGCCTCGGCTCTCTTCGCGTGACACGAAAGTCCTAGATGAAGGGCTACGAATTAGTCCGAAACATGTCGAGCTGAACTCGATTTATAACGTGAGTTATCCGTATTTTATAAGATCAGACTTATCACTGTAACTTCATATCAAGAACATCTACGAAACTCAAGTTATTATCACCTGACGTGCTCTAGTTTCAATTTGACAAAACAACATTATAATATCTGCAACCTAGACCTAAAAATTAATTTCACGCCCGAAATACCTCGTTCTATCTTCTTAATATTATCTGTTTAATCTCAATGCATTCCTATCTCCCAGCTTAGGAAAAGAGAGCGACAAACGAATGCAACCATGCTAGCCGCGCCCGCAATTTTTATCGCTAGTCGCTGCCAACATTTTCTTCTCTGATAGCTTTTAATATTCGATGCACCTGTGGCCCGAGGCATGAGCGGTTAGAGATTTTATTTCAAATTTTACTTTTACATAATTAAAAACTTGTATCTGCCAGGAAGCATTTAAGTGTAAAGTAAATTAACATGTATTTTTAGGGTTCCCATTTAAACAGATGATAATAAATAAAAAGTAAGTAACTAAAGCGTGATTAAGTCCGTCAGTCTATCTTTCCGTCACAGCTGATTACGAGTACCTCGGGAAATGCAAATGCTATATTTTTTTTGGAAGAGTTTAAACGACATTTACCCAACTGTTTTGCTATGCCTAATATTCTCGATGCGCTGTGTGTCACTAACGTCTAAAGCATCGTTACACTTATTAAGATTTACGTAACGCATTTTACCGTGACACTTCGCCACTGCGTCGAACATTCCCGAACGATTCCGAATATAGCCGAGCGCGCGCCTGTAACCTACACCGAGCGCAACGTTGCACTCGTTAAGGCATATTTGGCGTAACACGTTGCACCGCGACACCGCGCCGAACATTCTCGAACGGTCCCGAGTATTACCGAGCCACATCGCGCGCGCCTGTTACGTACACCGAGCGCAACGTTGCACTCGTTAAGGCATATTTGGCGTAACACGTTGCACCGCGACACCGCGACGCGGCGCCGAACATTCCCGAACGATCCCGAACACGATTATTAAATCATACTGCTGCCGTTAGAATTCTTCACCAAAATGTCAGTGAATGTAAAATAATGTAAAAGATTACTTGTTGTACTTGAGTTTCATTTAATTATTTTAATTATAGGTTAACTGTAAATATTGTTTCTTTCCTACTTTATTTGTGTGTCTACTCTTATTTTACATGCAATTTCTTAAGGGGTGTGTCTTTGCACTTTTAAGTTGTCTATACTTGCTATTTTTGGATGCTTTACACACATAAATTTTATCATTTTTTTTTTCAATTGTTTACCCTAATATTTCTGACTTCATCTATAGAATTTAAGACACAAACAAAAGCCGCGAGATATAACATGTTAAGGAAAAGAAAACTCCCAAGGTAAATTGTTATTTAAAACTGAAAAGAATCCAAGAACCCTACAGAATAAGAGTTATTAAAACTAAAGAAAAAAAAACGAAACAAAATAATCAAATTGTTCCAAATCCCGCAAGACAAAGAAAATAAAAAGAAAAGGAGAAATCTATTAGAAGTTCCCGGAATAAATTGTGTTCGAAATCTTTACCCAGATTTAAAGTAAATCTTTCCCATGCTAATATTTTTAAACGACTTTTAATTGCGAGTAATTTTAATTACCCCAGAGACATTAGGATGAAGAAAAATGGGATAAAATATTTTTGGAGCGTAAAAGACAAATCCGCTTAAAGTTAATTTCCCAAACTACTTAATTGTAGACAATTTCAGAAACACGTCACAGGTAGATAGGCTGTCACAGTAGTCTCAACGCGATATGATTATTTACCTTTATTACTCCGACGTTTCGACACGGGTTGCACCGGCCGTGGTCTCGGAGAACTGTCCGTTGCAGCGAAATGTTAAAACGGAGCCACGGGTAAACAAACATTGAAGTACCCGAAAAAAGTCAATAAAAATGTTGGGGGTATGCTGATGAAACGTCCACTACCCGAAACATCATTATGTTAATTGTCAACAGCACGGCACACAACACTCACAATATCCCCGCACTGATCCGATGATATATCCCGTGGTATCAACTTCTGAATCACCGGACCCCAAGTTGACGATAAATTGAAACCGTCTTCTCTATTAAAATTCTTAGGATGTTTTTGAATTTCGATCGCCTCCCGTATAACACGTGGATAATAGTGCCGTTCGGTCGAGAGTAATTTGGGTTTGTGTAATTCTATCCAGTGATTTTGTCCAGTCGTGAGTAAATGTTCAGCTATTGCGGATTTGTGTATTTGGCGATTTTTGACTGCCGCTATATGTTCTTTCACCCGCTCCTGAACGCTTCGCTTAGTCTGGCCAATATACACCTTCCCACAACTGCACTCTATCATATACACACCGGGATTCTGGAAAGGAATAACATTCTTCGGGCTGCGCAAGTGATTAGCTACTTTGGATAACGGAGTGTACACAGTTTAAAATGTGTACAAAGCGCGAGAGTTTAAAATATTATGTCACAGTAGTGTTGAAATTCTACATTTGAAATTAGGGTAGGTAGAGCACACGCAACGTTACGTAGACAAAAACTCTAGCTATTTCACATTAAAAACTCATAGCACAATTTAAGGCGAGGTATTCCAAGGGAGACAGAATTGAAGGTTGCAAGATCTAATGTTTTACATACTTCCTGCTAAATGACAGTCTTGAAAAAAATATATGTTATACGTAAAGATATTGCCTAAGGAACGTGCTAATTGGTTACACGATAGGATGTACTTTCCTCGATCATATAAATTCTCGAACACAGGCAAAAATGAAAACTAAAACCCATTATTTGGTTTTTATTCTTTTTAATTTCTACATAATTTTTATGTGGAAATATTTCTCTTTAAGTACTACAGAGAATCTGCTAAATTAAAGTTTTCAATCGATGTTGTTTATTTTTTAAATTCATATTTATTCTAAAACTTGACCGCGTGCCCAACGTATTGACAACCTGCCGCGTCGCCCGCTACCCCGCCTTCGCCTTCTTTTGCGCGAGAGGGGCGCGGGGTACAAATCTAGTAGAACCTCGCCTTAAGGTTTAAAATTAGATAGAAGGGGTATAATAGTGGCAGGTTGCTAGCCTTGTGGGGAATACAGGCGTGATGTATGTATGTGTGTGTACTAGCCTTGTCGCCTAAGGCATACCTTAACCCATTACCCTAGTCACCTTTTATGAAATTCTATGGAAGAAATGGAGAGGTGTCATTCTAAGCCTAATACTGCACTCCCACTTCCCCGCGTATTTATCATCATCATCATCATCATCATTATACAATCACGCCTGTATACGAAACGTGACATAGACAGAACTATGATTATGACTACACGCTTCGCAGCCACTTCTAGCATATTTTTTTAGGTTTGAAAACAGATGGAAGAGGTATAATAATGACAGGTTGCTAGTCTACGCCTAAAGCGTATCTAAACCCAATGCCCTAGTCGCTTCTTACCACCACCACGGACGAAATGTTAAAAGAATTTTCTGAACCTAATACTGCACTCCCGCTTCCCCACTCACTTATGAACTCATAATAACCACTAACCCTTGATACATCTTGCGTAGGAACCCCACAATTTTTCAAAAAATCCAATAAAATCCGTGATTTTTCGTAAGCGGCCCTCATTACCCTACGGCCCGCAGATTGGGACCCCTGCAAATGGGGGTCGTAACCCACATATTAGGGCCAGGGGTCGATGAGACCCAGTGATGGATGTGTATAACCTTTTTAACTCTGAAACTAAGAAAAATGACGTTTCCGAATTAGTTCATTATGAACGATTAGGTAGAATGATTACCAAACATTTGCAATCACGCCTGTGTATCCAAATGGGGTTGGCAGAGCACACGAAACGGGACATAGACAAAACTATGATTATGAATTCAGGGTTCGCAGCTACTTCTAACATGTTTTGACGTGACAACGTCTTAAATTAGGTTGCGGCTGGGAGTCACTTATGAAAAAGTGTAACGCTCGGTAACGTTACGATGACGTCACCGAACGAGAGAGAGGCCCGCAGTGTTAAGGAGGTGGCGCTTCGATAGTGCGAAGCCTCTATGGTATCATGTGAGACGTCAAACGCAGACATGGACAGCTGTCACGATTGGGAGTTGACGTGACAACGTCTTAAATCAATAAATATTCTACCGAGAAAAAGACGTTGTCACGTAAAATCTTCGCCCGTAAAACCGACTTTACAGGCAACCATTTTTTTTTTTATGATTTTGATTTGGAAGGAGTAATAAAGACAGGTGGGAAAGAGGCGTGACTGTATGTATGTATGTATGTATAAAGACAGGTTGCTATTGCTAACCTGTCGCCTACATACATACATCACGCCTTTATTCCCTAATTGGGTAGGCAGAGCGCACGAAACGCTACATAGACAAAACATGGCAATTGCACGTAAAAATATACATTATCCTAATTCCCTAGTCGCCTCTTACGACAATCACGGAAGAAAGGCGCTGTTATTCTAAACCCGACACACGGAGAAGTCTACACATCCAAAAATCGCAAAATTCGCATTCAACGACATCAACAAATTGATTCAACGGGTATTGTAACTCAAAATAACCATGACAACATTTCTAGAAGTACAACTGTAACTTGGCGGACAATGGCGCGTTCCGCTTTTTAGCCATCCGTTCCGCCTCGCGTTGTCAAGACCAAGGTCGGATGTTTTTCAGCTTGTTACCGTAATTCAGAGTTTAAGGCGAGGTATTCCAAAGGGAGACGGAATTGAAGGTTGCAAGATCTAATGGTTTACATATTTCCTGTTAAATGTCAGTCT
>BHDV01019255.1:174689-190799 GCA_005406045.1 Adoxophyes honmai
TACGCGCGGCGTTCGTAGGTTTTGCGCGGGAGGGGCGCGGGGGTATAAATCAGCGCGGTGGGCTAGTAGAAGCTCGCCTTAAATAACGTGCATATTACCTACCGGTGTCGGGAATAACATCTCTCTATTTCGTCTGTGGTCGTAAGAGGCGACTAGCGACAGGCTAGCAACTTGTGGCTATCATAGGTACGGTCAAGGACTTTAATTCATGAGCCACCATAGAACCTTTTCAAAGAAAAAATCATTACGATTTCCCTTGATAGGTAATTAAAAGGATGTCACTATGACGTTTACTGTGAATTGATATTGATTCCATAGTGGCTCATGAATTAAAGTCCTTGACTGTACTTCTTCCATCTATATTTAAACCTAGAAGTGGCTACGAAGCGTGAAATGTTCATCATTTTGTCTGTTTCACGCTTCGTGTGCTCTGCCTACCCCATTTGGGAACACAGGCGTGATTATATTTATATTAATTTACTGATTCAAACTTTTCAAAACTCGCACAGCAAGGAGACGTAAAAACTTCAGTTTTCTTCAAGACCGCGGATGTTAGTCCGATACGTTGAATTGATTCATAATTATGTGACTGATTATTTACAGTTGCTTACATAACTCCATCTACATTTATGATGTAAAAACAGTGGGATTACCACAAACAATTGCACATCGGCGTCACAAGTTCTCACCGCCAATCGTGCCAGCCGCATGTTCTAAATTCGAAATAATTATTTTTTTCTTCTCCTGATCATCTTTTTTAAGATGTTCCAATTTTGAACAAACTTTAGTATACATAGATATAGAATTTATAATGTACATAAGAGGTATAATCTCTAAATAAAAAAAAAATCATGCTACCAAAAAAACCAGGCTACCAAATGATTTCAACCATGTAGCGTTTTTTGTGATCTGCCTACCCCATTTAGAAATACATGCATAATGTATGTAGGTATGTACGAGTATGTATCGATGCCAAAACTTTCAAAATAGAGATTCATGCAAGCGTTCTATTATTCTATTATTTGTTTAGAAGTAAAACTTGAAAGGTGCGCCAGAGTTCATGGTCATACAATCGAGTGGCCACCGGCGCGCGCGCAGCCAGCAGCTCGAATGCCAAGGTTGTTTCTAGGCTTAAGACTCGTAAAAACATGTTATCTAAGACTTAATTGGTCAAGGTATAACTGTGTTAGTATTGACGAATCTGACATTAACTTTGACATTTTAATTTTGTTAATGTTCCTGCCGTCTTTTTTTATTTTGAATTACGGAATAGTACGATAATCCAACAACCCAACTACGGGCTGAGATGGGACTTCGTATTAAGATATCCGTCTACAATTTTGAATAAGTAGTGTAAGTAATGAGAATTATAAGTTATTTTAAGTGACCCCTATGTCATCCCAACACTCTCCATCTGTCAGGCTACTGCACCCGCAATCCAAACCATGATATTAGGTCACGGGAAGTTAAGTTCTGTGTCCCCTTGCAAATGTATGGCAAGTAAACGTCCAGATCTCACCAGAGGTGAGGTAAACCGAAGTGTTTCTACACTATTGTATAATCTAACTTCATTTAACTTCGTAAGTAGTGTAGAGGAAGCATTTGTGAGGCAATCGTGAAGGGCGGCGATGATGCCTCCTCCACACTACTTCCTTACATTACCTTCGCCAGTACTTAGTGTGGAGGTGGCATTTAAGATCACACCAAGCGGACGTTTGGACACCCCGCGCCTATGTAACTAAGGCTTCAGAGGTAAGGAAGCCTAAAAATCAAGTAGCCAGTGTTCTCTTGACACTACGCACCTCATCTTCGAACTTACTTGTTTTCCACTAACTGCCCAGTATCCCAGCAACGTACCTGCAACAATTCAAGGAGATAAAAGAATGCCGGCAGATAATTGCATTCCACTGGAGCACTTCACATAGAGGCAAACAAATTTGATTAAAACACCTGTACCTACAGAGTATAGGCTACAGAATTTGTAAACACAAACATTAATTAAGGGAGAGGGATTTTTAAAATACGGTGATGAAATTTGAATATTTTTCGACGAGCCGCGGGGTGGTGGAGCGGGAAGATGAGTTTTGACATTCTTTCCTCGCTCGTGGCAGAAAGAAGTGTTATTAAAAAATACGAAACAACCATTGTGTAGTGGAGAATTTGGGGATGTGTGAATGTGAACGCTTTTGAGCTAGTTTTTTATTAGAAGAGTGACGACTGCTTGCCTTATTGGTATTAAAATTAGAAAACATACTTATCACACTTCACGATAAATAGTCAAAACCATGAGTATTCCACCTTTCATAGCCACTTGACATACCTCTAGGTTTTGAGTTAACTAAAAGAGATAATAATAGTGAGAGGTTGCTTAAGGATACCTAAACGGGAGAAATGAAAAATCAATGTTTGACATAAAGCAAAAACTACTGTAAAGGTTCTGTTTAGTTGTAAAAAATAGACCGACGGATAGGTAGAGTGGCAGAGAAATAACAAAGACTAAATAGACACTTCTAGCTCTGTTATTTAAACCAAGAGTTATAAGCTATATGTAAACGTGGTGGGATTAGGGAGGGATTGTCAATACCAATAAGGATTAGCTGTTAAGAGCCGATCTCTCACGAGTGGGTACCACTAACACTACAGCACTAGGCAAACAAATAAATTAATTTAACAATAGGTAGCAGTAAAAACGAAAAACAGCACATATAACGTAAAAATGTTCCTAACAATGGTAAGCTTATTTTTTAGTTCCTGTTTGCTGTCGGATTTAGAACAACATCTCGGTTTCTCTCGTGAATGCCATAAGAGGTGACGAAAGAAATAGGTAAATGTAGGTCTACCTTTGACGACTGGTTAAAATCCTGTTACTATTTATTATATCTATCATTTTTGACTAACTTCAGACCTAAAACGAGTCATTTAAACTCAATGATGGTGAAGTCTCAACTATTCGCGATCGCTCTGATCACAGCAAACAATTAAAACGGTGGCTGTCGAACATTATCGGGATCATTTGACAACTACCTGGAAGTATCCTCGATAGGGAAATTACATTACAGAAGAGTATTAGATTTACTGAGCCCGAAGAACATTAAAGTAACACGAATATTAATATTTCGGGCATTTAATAATCGAGTCCTTTATGCTGGTGTCAGGTTTAGGATAATACCTCTCCGTTGCCTCTATGGATGTCGTAAAAGGCTACTAAAGATTTAGGTCTAGATATGTTTTAGACGACAGGTTAGCAACCTGTCGTTCTACCTCTTAATTAAAAGAAACTGCTTCTTAGTAATCGACTTTTCTACGTACTGTCCGCGGATTGACGAAGGTGGTAAAGAAGCTAAGACTACCAAAACAAAATGAAGAAGAAGAAGAAGAAACGTTTATTGACACAAAGGCGACTACAAAAAAAATCACAGTGACATGCTTAAAAGAGTACAGTACGCATGTAAATGAGGATCTTTATACACCATCCTTAACCATAGAATATTCAACAACCACGTCATCCACATATATCGCCTCCAATCTCGCGCCATCTTGCCAAGTCACAATTGAGGAGCAAGTAATACCCGTTACTGCACCAGTCTTGCATTAATCGCATATTACCGACTGACGGCAGATACATATATCGAAATAGATGACTCGAGTGTATGTACTTCGCGTGCCAAAAGAGAGTCAAAAAGGAGAGCAATGCTCTTCCTTTGACCCGATTACATTTAATTTTGTACCATTAGATAAGGTTTAACTTCCTAGAGACAGGACAGCTTGAAGGCGGCGCCACCTTCGAATCGGTTTCACTCGGACTGTCAATTCCCATCACTAAAGCGCTCATGTGACGTTACAGTAGGGAGAGAAAAGTGTCACGCTTGGTTTTTTTACAAATGCAGGAACTTGCGGTATCTATTTCGACATAAGTCTGTGGATACAGGTCTCTTCCCTTGTCGAGCGTACCTGCCTTGTATTGTGGATAGTTAAATTTTAGCCTGGTTCTCAGTGTTAGGGATGTTATCTGCATGGATAAGTTAAGGCAGATGCGGATTTAGAAAAATCCGTACAGGAAAGACGGATATTCCATATTTATTCCCAAATAGGATTAGCATACGAACAGCTAAACCTAATCATGGATGATTTAATGGCCACTTCTAGTTCTAGCATGATTTTTTTTAAGTTTTGAGTTTGAAGTAATAGTGACAGGTTGCTAGCCTATCGCTTAAAATGTACCTTCACCTATTTCCCTAGTCGCTTCGTATGACATCCACGGAAGAAATGGACCAGTGTTAAAGTACAAATTAGCAATAATCATCATGTGTAAAACTGGACTGTATTCTACAATAGAGTAAGTAGGATTAATATTTTTTCCCATATTATACTTTTAAATATAAAATAATTAGTCACTAAGCCTACGTCATTAGCCTCAAAATAGACTCGAGGAAGGCTGTTTAAATAATCAACGATACAGCTTTTTATAATTTAGAATACTAAAGAAGGCTTATTGCATTTTCAAGGTTAGAGGAAAGATGAAAATATTGTTTTAGAATTCCGCAAAAATAAAAATAACCTCCAATCTATCCAATATCGTTCTGTAACTATTAAATTCTTAACGACATTTTTTTCACATTAATTTTCCATTTCTTCCGTGGATATCGTAATAGTCGACTAAGGAAATTAGTTTAGGTACGCTTTAGGCGACAGGCTAGCAACCTGTCACTATTATACCTCTTCCATTTATCTGTTCTTAAACCTAAAATTATGCTGAGAATGGCTAAAGGCGTGAAATAGTCATGGTTTTGCCTATACCATGTGTGCTCTGCCTACCCCATTTGGGAACACAAACATGATCGTATGTATTAGTACAGAAATGATCAAAGTACCAATCACCGCACGAATTGATTCCTGTCCATAGAACCTATTCACAGTAACATAGTGATATAGCTTTGCTTGTCAAAGGAATTATTATTGCGTGTGTGGCAATGTTCTAGTGTTTGAAATCAATTTGTTTGATAATACTTGCAAACGTTTGTGCTAAAGTAAATCAACATCATTGATACGATGCTTTGCGATGTCTTAATAACAATTATGGCCAGCGCAGACGACGGACTTTTTGTGGTGTGGATTGTATACTTTGAGCGCCGGACTTTTTGCGCGTCGTGTGCGTTACTGCATATTTGTATGTTTGTTTGTTTGTTTGTTCGTCTTTCACGGCTAAACGAAGCGACGGAGTGACGTGATTTTTTGGGTGGAGATAGTTGAAGGGATGGAGAGTGACATAGGCTACTTTTTGTCTCTTCAAAAACCCAACTTCCCTAAAGTGAGGGGTGGAAGTTTGTGGAGAATCCCGCAATTTTCAATGTAGAAAGCTATAAAATAGTACGTGGGCTATATCATCTGTGTTACCCCGAATTTAACGCGAGCGGAACCGCGGCCAAAAGCTAGTAGGTTCTATTTTCACAGACTAAAAAGTCCGTCGCGGATAGTCTATCGTCTGCGCAGGGGCTTACTTTAATTGAGAATTAAGGTGTTATTTCAATGTTGACTGCAACCAGCGGGTTGTCGATGACTTCGTTGGTATCTCTATTAAAAGACATACATACGAGGCTGTGTTCTCAAATACGGTAGGCAGATCACACGAAACGTTACATTATGACTTTCATTTGCAGTTGTCACCTAGCTGTCGGGTTCAACCACCGCAGCATTACACAACGAGTCAGCTGCTACATACGGTCGACATTGAAAACACACCTTTAGCCAGCAGTGGAACTCGCTATCACTTTCCATCAAAAAGCTAAAGTTAATTTACGTCTTTATGCAAGTTTGGATCTTAATGTGGCTCCGAAACGTGAAATAACCAAACGTGAGAGTTTGATCTTGGAAAATGTCTCATTTTCTACTTTTTTCAATTAAAAAAATCACTTGTGACTGAAGTGCTTATTCCAATACAAAAATCGTATTATAGTTTGGTTGAATCGGCCTTTAGAAACACAGGAGTAGAATCAACTCAATGTTGCAACTTTTTCATTTATGTAGTATTAGTAGGATCATTGACTAACATTACAAAATAAACAGTTAAGCATCAGTATAAACTTTAGATGATCTTTCAAACCCTAACCGATACCCATGCCCTTTAAACATCGCCCGATTAATCTACGGAACCTCAAAAATCGCTCACAAAACACCCAACAATCGATCGTTCGTAACAGTACTCAGTACCGGCGCAAACGCATACCTTCAACGCCTGGCACAGCCTGGTACAGCCATACACACACACCTACCATACAAAACCTAGTTCAACACAAAGTAACTGGCAACGCGCGAACAGATTATGAACTTTAAATTTCGAACGCGACGGTTCCATTTTCAAAACAGCCGGTGCTACTAACACATAGAAACAAAACAAATGGCGGTCGCGTTCGATTTGAATTCCGAACGCGTCGGTTTAGAGCTTGTTTCTCAGTGGCCAGTGCGAACGTAAACATTAGTTTGTTTGTGCGCGGGAGTTGTGATCGGCGTATAGTTGATAGAGCCCTTTTTTACCTCCGATTTGATCAACGGGTCAGATCATCCATCAAATTTGGCATCAATGGAAATGAAAGCTACAAGCCCAAGCCGATTAGAGGTTGACATCGATTTGTATGAGAATTAGATACGTAAGGATGTCGTGTACTCTTAAATGTAATGTTGTACTGAATGTACAAAAGAAGTATTATATTTTCGTGTAGTAATTTGGCTGAGATAGGTTGGTAAATGTAAAATAGCTTCATATTGTTCTCTTTTCAAATATCTTAGCATTCGATGAGTACAACATCTCTCCATTTTTTCCGTGTTTAAAAATTATAGTAATAAATCTTAAAGTAATAGCAACACATACATACATCACCCTGCATTCCCACATGGGGAAATAGAGCACACGAAAAGTCATACAGACAAACTATAAGTATTTCACGTTTCGTAGCCACATTTATCAAGATATTAGGTTGAAACATTGATGAAAAAGGGTATAATGACTGGTAGCTAGCCTGTTGCCTAAAGCATACTTACCTAAAAATGATATCGCACGAAGTTTAACTGGCAGAGATCCTCTCGGGGATAAGTTCGCCTTTGTACATAAGGCTTTTATTCTGTATTATTGTTTTATGTGCAATAAAGTGTCATACAATACAATACAATACCTAGTAATAAATACTTTACTTACCTATAAAAATGCCGTATAGTCACTCCTTTACAAAACAATAAATATAATAATTGTGAGTAACATTGTAAATTTCCATCTAAGAAAAACACTTGTAATATTTCAAACTATTCACTAAGAAGTTGATTAATGGACTAATTAGTATCGGAAATTGCCTCATAAAGTTTTATAAATGGGCAATTTGTTCATCCACCAGGCATTTGCAGAATTACAGGAAAAACGCGAAGTATGTCGCAATGTCACGTATTTATTGACAGTTGCATCAACTTTTGCAATGGAAATGGCTTGAGAAATACCTAGTTCTGTCATAATCTCATAATAATCTATAAACAGAATGAAGACTAGGAGACTATCTGGTGTCGGATTTAGAATAAAAACTCTTCATTTCTTCTGTGGATGTCGTAAGAGGTGGCTAAGTAAGGTTAAGGTTTATTTTAGTCGACAGGCTAGGAATCTGTTATTATTTTATACCTCGTTTATGTAGCTTAAATCTAAAAATACGCTCAAAGTGGCTACAAGTCATGGCTTTCACTATGTAACATTGCTCGTTTTCTAATTATTCAATTTTGGAATAGGTACAGGCATAATGTAGGTTCGATGACTTGGTGCAAGTCGCGGGAAGCCGCTCGATGTGGGCAGCGCAGGACCGGTCATTGTGGAGATCCTTGGGGGAGGCCTATGTCCAGCAGTGGACGTCTGTCGGCTGATAATGATGATGATGATAATGTATGAATGTCTTCGCAATCCCTATTCACCCCACTTTACACTACATAGAGTTGTTATTTTAGAATTGCATAAGCACGACATGGAAAACCTTGGATAGACAAGATTTGCAACAAAACAGATATTATATGTTGATAATAGACACTGAGATTGTAGATACTATCTGATAGCGTTGTGTCGATGCCTTAGAATGGGGTTTTCTGTTCGTAAAGAAGGTATGGTAGGTACGAATATTCGTTCCCAAATTGGTATTAACGAATATTCGTATCGTTTTTAGTATTCGTGTTTGATAATGCGTACATTAATTTTGAATTTTAAATAGGCCTATTCTTGAAATTTTAATAGTTCAATTTCTATTTTTAACCGACTTCAAAAAAAGGAGGTTCTCAGTTCGATTTTTTTCGATTTTCGAAATTTTTATTTGCCAAGAAAATTAGGCATAATGCGATTTCCAGAATAAAATATACAATTAAAGCTATCTCATTATCTTGTCTAATTAAGTAGGTACAATTGCTCGGCAACTAAACAATGTCTATGTGTCTGAAATTCCTTTAACGACAAAATCTTATATACAAGAGACTTCCAAGAACTAAATAATTCGTCCTCGGAAATTATTTAATTTGTACTATTTTTATAACGGAACGTCTACGGGTGTCTTAATGAAATTGTGAAGAAGAAATTCTGCCTAAATTTCTGCGCAGATCAACAACCTTTATTGAGCTATTTCTAGACTTCTTAATAGCTGTGATACCTGATTCCTTTAAGGAATAAGTCCGCCTGTGTACTTCGCCATTTCACGTTAGCATTTTTTTAGGAATTAATTTGGCAGGTATTAATAGTGACAAGTTGCTAGCCTGTCGCCTAGAATATACCTTGACCCTATTTCCTTATTCGCCTCTCACGACGTCCACGGAAGAAATGGAGAGGTGTTATTCTAAATCTAACATCACACGGATGGTTCAAAATTAGTCTTTAATTACAGATTACGTTAGTTGTCATTAAAGAATCTAGTAAAACAGACTGATTATAAAGTACCACCGTTATGAAATTACTCAAAAGAGCTAAGTAAAGAAAAAAACATATTTAAGAAGCCTTTAAAAACCGACAAGAATTAATCGCGGCTGCGTATTGCAGTCACGGCTCAAGTTAATTTGTTACGGTCCATTATTTCCTCGTAAATGGGGAATTAATTTCCTTATTTTCGATAAAGCTAGTAGCTTAGCTTGAACCGATATATTCAGCAGCATAGTTTATAAACTTCAATCAATGTCACAGCTAAGCATCAGTCTGGGTAACGAGCCAGAATCACAGCTCAGATTTCGGCGGTGCCAGTGCACAGTGCATTCGCTGGGTTATAACGCTGTGGCAATAATACATATACCCCACAAATAATAAAAATCGCACGCAAATAAATGTCCAATTTTGGTCTGCTTAGTAAATAAGTAAACATTTTATGGTACAAAATACAACACGAAATATCAAAAAATAAGGGTTCCTTGTGGACTACGGAAACCTAAAAATATACAAATGGAATGGTGAAGTATGGTAGATCTCTTTGCCAATCTTGGAAACGCAGAGGGGAATCTTAGTTGTTGCGAAGTAGGTAGGTACATTATTGGCAAGAGAAAGTTTTATGAAAAAAATGCACGGAAAATAAATGAAATTAAGGATACTAAACTTAACCTCCATATAAATTTGTGATGAAAATGAACTGTAATTTCTTACAAACCTAGTTATGAAACAAACCTTAATCTAATATCAAATGTACAGTCAGCTGCAGTGAAAGGTAACCCCTCGCCCTTACAAGGTTTCATTACTAGGGGGTTACTCTTCTCTGCAGCTATCCGTACAACATTACGTTAAGTTATTCCTTCAGTAGTTTAACGCACAAACTAAAAAGAATCTGTCTCACTGCCGATTTGATTCTGTTTATTCTCCACCATCTAACCTTTTCCAAAGCTGTCAAATACAGAACAAACACACGGTTCTAAGTCATGCTTTTAGTACATTAGACAGCGGTAATGGCTGTGTCTACACTAATTAACACGTATTACGTAGCGCACAGCGGGGGCTGTCAGTAGAGCAACGAATCATATGGGACATCACTAGAAGCCGAAATCGACGCACTTTTGAGATGTCTTGGGATCTCTACCGACTTTATATCGATACATTAAATAGGGCAGCATTTTAAAAGTCAAACAAGTTGCGTCAAACAGTCGTGTGGAAAGAGCAGTGGCGCGCAGTCCGATGATGCTTTAGGCGACAGGCTAGCAACCTGTCACTATTCTACCCCTTCCATTTTTGCAAACCTAAAACTATGCTAGAAGTGTCTGCGAAGCGTTATATAGTCATAATCATGGTTTTGTCTATGTCACGCTTAATAGGTATGCTCTGCCTACCCCATTTGGGAACACAGGGGTGATTGTATGTATGTGTGTATGAGATTAAAAAACATTGTTTCATAGACATACACACATACAGGTGTTAGACATTGGTAGACATTGTCACTATCTATGTTTGTAGAGCCAATAGAAACATAATAGAATATTAAAGTCATCCATTAAGCTACTGCGTCTATGCTACTTACAATAATATGGCGGTGTCATCGCTGACATATTAACATCACTAAGAGCCTAACTCTGGATGCATGAGATTCTTGTGTACTTACACCAACATACATACATACAGTCACGCCTCTTTTCTCTTTCTTTTAGGCATACACCAACAAACGACTAATTCTAATATTAATGTGATTGACGCTTTAACCTACATACATTACGCCTGCATTTCTAAATGAGATAGGCACACAAAACGGTAGGTAGGTACATAGACAAAACCATGACTTTTATCTTAATTTTAAAACATAATATTGAAACCTGCGGACAGCTACGAAGTGAATCAATGTTGTATGTGATGTTCCCAATCCGCAATGGGCCAGGGCAGGAACTATAACCCAAAGTGTTGAGCAGTGGGACATTATTTATGTTGGATTATTACTTAAATTAGTTTAAATTATGCGGATATTCAAATACTTTTAAGATCAATTACGAAGACGATAATAATTATCATAACCTGCAAAAAAATCTATGATATAAGACGATTGAGCCCAAAATGCACGCAACTCTTCAAAAATAAACAAAACTCACCCCAATACCTTTAAGAACAAGGTCCAAAGGCACCGCAAGTCTAACTTGGCATTGTAGAACAAAAGTAAAACTAGGATACACAAATTTGAACTCTATACTCTTGACTTAAGCGTGGTCCCCGCAATGTATGGGCGCGCAAGGAGGTGAAGGCTCAAGTACCGTTGGGGTCAACGGCCGCGCGTGGGAATACGATCTTTGCCGTAACAAATGGCCGATGTATAGACAACATTATCAATAGGCATCACACAATACGGCACGGATTAGGTCTCCACACAGCTTTAGACCCGATCGATAACAGCTTACTCAAAAAAAAAATCCGTAAAGTGTGAGCCATAGCCGCTTTTAGCACAATTTCAAGTGTAAAAATAGATTAAAGAGGTAGTGACAAGTTGGTATTTTGTGTGGTTTCGGGTTTAGAACAACATCTCTCCATTTCTTGCGTGGATGTCGTAAGAAGCGACTAAGGAAATAGGTTTAGGTATGGTTTAGGCGGCAGGATAGCAACCTATCACTATTAATTCTACCTCTTCTATCTTTACAAACCTAAAACTATGTTAGAAGTGGCCGTAAAGCGCGGTATAGTCATCATGGTTTTGACTATGTCAGGTTTCGTGTGCTCTGTCTACCCCATTTAAGAACACAGGCGTGATTGTATGTTGATGTTGATTTATAGGAAATTACCCCTTCTACCCGCCAAATTACTTTAGCATACGATTACGAGCCAATCCTGTATTATGTAATTAGTAATTACATATTACCACAATTATGACGAGCATGTACTATCTAAAATGCCGTCTTAATTATAAATAATTATTTTTATCCCAAAATACCACCCTTAACAGGCTATCTATTAATACCCGTAACCCGTAAATCATATTTCCCGGAACCATCCCCTGTACGGACTGCAGAGGCATAAACAACAAACTAGTGTTCCATCCAAGGTTTTCTTCTATTTTAGTACCAGAAGTCAAGCAGAAAAATCATCTTCCCCTTGAAGAGTAGGCGATGGATATTAATAGTCTTCTAGATTTATAAAAGTGTTTTTTCTAGCCTAGTATATCCCACTACTGGGCAAAGACCCTACCCTTTCTTCCGCCACTCGTCCATATCTTGAGCATACTTATAGGTACATAATCAGATACAGACCTGTGTTCCTAAATGGGGTAGGTAGTGCACGCCAAACGCTACACAGACAAATCTAGACTATTTCACGTTTTGTAGCTACTAGCGTCTTTGTTAGATTGTAATAATTATGATGTGATGTACAGTCAGCTGCAGAGAAAGGTAACCCCCGGCCATACAATGTTTCATTATTAGGGGGTTACTTTTCTCCGCAGCTGTCCGTACTAGTGACAGATTGCTAGACTGTCGCTTAATCGCCTCTTACGACAACTACGGAAGAAACGGAGAGATGTTATTCTAAACCCGACACCACGCGGCATGTAATGGTAATGATATTGTGTAGGAATAGCGTAAAATAGGGACATTATGATTGAATAGAATCCTATGTTAAATCGAAACCTTAACCGTGTAACATCACAAACATACAAACACCCCGTCCAAACATATACGCAGCAAATTAAGTTGTAACGGCAAAGGTCCCGCGGGTATTGTAAGAGGCTCTCAGATATAAATAACAGTTGCCGACATACAAAAGCCGTGTATCTATGTATGAACTAATAGGGTACGAGATTGACAGTAAAGTTACTGAGATGTTTCTAGTTGTACTATTACTTTTTGATTTTATTTCTGTGCGTTCTTTTGAATCATGCTATTAAATTTACGTGTAAGTATCTACAATTAAACAATGCCAGTGATTTCTACAAATAAAACTCCACGTTAGTACGTAGAATTATTTTTGAATGGCTATATATCCTCAGATAGACAATCCAAAGAAAAGCTATGTCCACACCAGTGCGCTTTCATGTTCACCTTCCGTCTTCCTCTGACGCATACCCGTGCAACAACCAACAACAGCGCATGCCACCAGCGCGTCTTCATTGAGGACGGATCTAGTTTCAGCGCATGCGCTGTGGTTGCACGGGCATGCGTTAGAGGAAGACGCAAGGTGAACGTGAAAGAGCACTGGTGTGGACTTAGCTATAGACAACTCCAAACACAATGACAGCGGGAGCGGAGCGCAACGGCGCAGTGGCGTGACGTAATCGGTTGTAATATTCGAAATTATACGAAAGAGAGCGCACAAAACACTCGCTGGGAAAAGGGCGTTTTGTTCATACCGTTTAGCTCTAAAACACTGACAGCTGAAGCGGAGCGATGCGGCGAAACGCTTAATTCCCAGCCGATGCGATGTTCGCGCACCTTCGTATGATTTCATATATTACAACCGATACCGTGACTCCACCGCTTCCGCATTGTCAGTGCTTTAGAACCTATAACGACTTTGAGCGTCGTTCAGTAGAGCGGACTAGGTGTTAACAAGACGAAGCTTGAAAGACGTTCAGTGTGCCCAGGCCCTAAGAAAGTATGGCGTTCTAACGCAAAATAAGATAGCAGCGTCATAGATTTTGATGACACGTAGTAGTTTTTTACGATATTGCATCGTGAGAGCACAGTAAGTATATTGGTACACTCACGAATATATCCAATCTGAAATTGTATCTACCTACGGCCTCGTTTGAGGAAACACGAGGCGCAAACTAGTCGACGAGATGGCCTATCAAGTTGTTTTTTATCACACCAATGCTTAAAAAACGGTGACGGTATGGAATCGCAGAGAAGCGTCGTGTCAGTACCGTTTTTGATGCACGCTCCACACAATGCTGCTCAAAATACATAGCCGCATCGTGACGTTCCCCATACGAAAGATTGTTGTCGTGAACCTCCCTAAACGACAGTTTTTCTAACGGTGTCGGGAGCGTGCTTCAAAAACGGTGCGGATACGACGCGTCACTGCGATTCCGTATTGTGACTGTTTTTAATCCGTATTGTGCGTCAAAAATGGTACGACGCATACGATGCGATTGGTATGGTCGCAATTTAACACTAGTCCTCTGCCTACCGTCACCTAGTCAAGTTTGCTAGCTGTCGCTCCCCAAGTGCCGACTACCGTGTTCTTTACATTTTACCAGTGTATTTACCGCTTCACAGGCCAACATTTAAATGACAACTGCAATGTTTACTCCCATCTCTTTGATCCCGAACCATGGGAATTTTTAATTCAATTTCACGCCTGATAAATATACGTGTTTATTAACTGTGCAGTGCAGCCAGAGATGTTCGAAAAGGTCCGGTTTGGGTTCAACCAAGCTTAAACCACAACCTGCACACACAACCTTTATTTGAGGACCGGTCGATCCTAAGCTAAACATTTGGCGACATGGAAAATAAACATACATACATACATAAATATATTACGCCTGTGTTCCAAAATGCTGTAAGCAGAGCACACGTTATAGCCTGAAACGTTCCATAGTAACTATGACATTTTCATGCTTTGAAGAAATTCAAACATGGTTTAAAGGTCCGACCAAACCGCAGCTTAAAATCCGGTGTCGCTTCGGAATCGCAGTGTCGCGTCGTTTTCGCACCGTTTTCGCCGCGTGCTCCCCACACCGCAGCTTAAAAAACGGTGACGGAACGGAATCGCAATGACGTGTGTCACGATAATCTTTTTGTCGCAAACCTTACAAACCGGTGCTTAAAATTCGCTGCGTCAAAATCATGCTTCAAATACCTATATGACATAAGTAAAGATCAACTGCACCCATCACAGCAACAAAACAAAAGAACGTGACTCAGTTGTCTCGTTCCTTTTTAAAATTTTAGACATAGAATCTGATAATCTCTATGTGAAAAACTAAGTGTTACCGACAATAACCGAGAAACCCCGATTCGCAAATCTTTGCGTAAAAATCGCTGCACCTACAAGACAGCTGCGTTTTTTACGTCACCGGTGTGGTGTCTGCCATAAGATCTCCTTGTAATATTTTTTGCGATTTTTACGCAGATCAATTTACGGTGCGACAGCGTATTTTAAGCTGCGGTGTGAAAACGACGCGCCACTGCGATTCCGCAGCGAGACCGGATTTTAAGCTGCGGTGTGGTCGGACCTTTAAATTGAAACATTGATGAAAGAGGTATAATAATGGACATTAGTGACAGACTGGTTTACATACTATCGAACCCATTGATTTCTGACCCACCATAGCACCTATTCACAGTGAACGTCATAGTGACATTGCATTGCTTGACAAAGGAAATGTTTACGACGTTTGTTGTGACAACGTTCTGCGGTCGGTCAGGAATCAGTTGGTTCGATAGTACATACAATTACGCCTGTGTTTCTAAATGGGGTGGGCACAGAACACAAACATATGACATAGACAAAATGACTTCCTATTTCAAGATTCGCCACCACAGAGCATCTAGCATATTCTAAGTCTTAAAACAGATGGGAGTGATATAATAGTGACAGGTTTCTAACCTGTCGCCTGCAACATACCTAAGTCGCCTCTATAACGTCCATCGAGAGGTAGTAACTGGTCTGAGCCCGACTCCACACAGGCAAAATAAACTTCTAAGAATTAGATAAAAAAAAGACATAGTTAAACATATTATGTTAGTAACTTGTAAAAAAACTGAAACAAAACTTCCACCTAAATAAAATCGCATCGCCTCTAGTGTGGTTTTTTTTTTCAACCATTGTCTCGTACAATTTTACTATCATAGATTCCGGATTACAAAGATGGCGCCCAATTCTTCTCCTACCCTCAAGGTCCACTCCAACCACTCCAGAGTTCCACATTATCGTCACACACAGAACAAGGCCTGACAATAAACCGCACTGTATTATTATTATCAGTAAAGGTTCTCGATAGTTTCCCTTTCTGGATAACAATGTCCCGAGGGATAAGAAAAGGCGGAAGCTTTGTAAAATATTCGTAGATACAAACATCGTGGTTGTGATCAAATGGGACAGGCAAAGGCTTTAAATAGTTTAAGGGCCGTTCTCCAGCCGTACGATTTTTCGTGTTCTCAAGTTCAACTACTGTGACGTTCGGGACCCAAAAGGTGGATTATAAATTAAAATGC
>BHDV01019266.1:0-26771 GCA_005406045.1 Adoxophyes honmai
TACAAATGGACATGTTTTTTTAGGGTTATGACAATGACCCAAATGGGTTTCTTCCAGGTCTTCGAAATATGCGTTTACTTCCAGTATCACCTCTTTATTAGACTGAAATTTTCGCCCTGACAGAAAAAAATTTGGGCTTTGGGAATAGTTGATTGTCTGAAGAAGCCAAAACTGGCAAATTAGCTGCATGTGGAAATATTTCATACCATAAATCCGCCAATTTTTGTTCCGAAAGCCAACATGTTTGCACCGGAGTATTATCATGGTGAAACATTAACTTTTACTTGGCCAGCCCTGGGCGTTTTTTGGCTATTACTGCCTTTAACTGGTCTAAAAGTGAGGCATATTATGCCCCAGTGACAGTTTTTCCCTTTCCAAGATAGTCAATTAAAATAATACCTTTCGCATCCCAAAACACCGACGCCATGCCTTTTTCAGCTGATGGGACCAATGGGACGCACTTGGCCTTCTTTGGAGCTGGCTTACCATGACTTATCCATTGTCTCGACTGCTGTTTTGTCTCCAGGATATTATAGTGGTGAATCCAAGTTTCATCCATGGTCACAAAACGTCGATGAAACTCTGCTGGAATTTTATTAAACACCAGCAAGTTCCCAGCAGACGTTTGCGTACGAATACGCTTTTGTTCTGGAGTGAGCAACTGCGGCACCCATCTTGCACAAAGCTTTTTCATGTGCAATTCATTGTGCAAAATAAAATGCACCCACTCAGTCGAAATGATTGAGACTTCAGCTAACTCTCGTGTTTTAATCGTCTGTCAGTTAAAACTAAATCATGAATTTTATCAATGACTTCTGGTAAAACCGCTGCTTTTGGAGCAGAAGGTCGAGGTGCGAGTGCTTGTCCTGCCACGCTTAAACTCATTTACCCAAAGCAGAACTGTTTCGTATAAAGGACAAGAGTCGCCCAATGTAGGAAAAATCCTTTTATGGATTACTTTTGCTGTTTTACCTTCTAGAAAAAAGAATCGAATCACACCACGAATACCAATTTTCTTCATTTTACCGATCTACTCCGATTCTTTTTTTCCAACAGCTGTCAAATCTAAAATTCCCGCCGTAGATGACTTGGTGTCACAGATTAATTATATTTAGTTATCAAACTTTAAGAATAAATAGACAGTTACCGGAAACGCCTTCTACTAGTATCCGAAACAAGTTACTTGTCAAACCGCCCTCGTATCACGAAGGGGTTAATTGTAGCCAGTAGGCCTGATATCGTGATATTGGACCGACCACAGCGCTAGGCAGTGATCGTAGATATCAGCATCCCCCATGAAGATTCATGAAGAAGGCCGAGAAGGACATAATCAAGGGTAAAATATCAGAGTTTCGGTTCTGGCTATAACTTTATTGCTGTAGGAATCGAGACCCTGGGTCCATGGGGTTCCAGCGCGACAATGTTTTTTAATGAGTTAAAAAAGCGCCTGGTCGACGCAACTGGCGACCAACGGGCTGGCAGCTTCTTTTCAAAAAGAATCAGCATCGCTGTTCAAAGGGGAAACGCTGCCAGATTTTTGGGCACCATGCCACGGGGATTTTTAGATTCAATTTAGCTTAGGATAAATTTAGTTACTTTTAATAATAAGTAGGTAGGTATATTTATAGTCCGTTATTTTTAGATTCCTTAGCTCACGAGGTGACCGCCATGTGGGATGTGGATTCGACGATCTCATAGCGAAGAGTCTCGACCAACATCTTAGAAGACTATCGCTAGACGGTTGGCCCAAGGGTCTGATGCTAAAGACAGCGCTCCTTGATACGGAGCGCATTGTCAGGAGGTTCTCAGTCTGCCGCCTTAAACATCGGTAGCTTGGGTCTTACATTATTTTTAGGATAGGTTTTTGTAGTACTCATCTGTATATTTTGTAATTTATTTAACTTTGTTATTTTTATATAATATTGTTGCGTTCTTTGCGAAACATGAAGCATTAAACTTACTGATAGGGTGCGTAATAAACAACCTTTCCTAAGATATATAAGAATACTTGAATAGTATAAGTCATAATAATAAAAAGCACCGCGACTTTGTTACGTTGGCTTGTTAAAAGATATAAGATAAAAAATGTACCAATGCTAGACGCCTCAACACCCAGTAGATGACACCCATCTGTCACCTGTCTTACTATGACATAAAGGTTGCAAGTTCATGTATTGGGTCAGTGTCTAGCACAGGGACGTTTACCTTACTAATGGTCGATCCACCTAAATGAGAATATAATTTAGTCTTGGAATATGTCACTCTTGCCCGCTTTTTACATCAAAAAAAAAAGATTTACTCGTGATTAAATATAATTAATTTGTTATTGTATTTATTAGTTATTACCAATTGTTCACCATTTGACGATCTTTTTGTGAATTCTTTGTATCTGACATATAATTTGGATGTAATGTAATTTTCAAAAAGAGACAAATAAATCTAATCTAATCTAATCTAATAGTAACTCATTCCAAGGCTATATGTTTTTCTCGTATAGTTGAATCCACTCTAAATCTTTCAGATAGCGTTATTGAATTGGTTGTACATTTCATACTAAGTGGAAATAGTACATTTACAAAATACTCGGTGATGTACCTATGTATTGAATACGTTGTCATTTCTGAAATGACTCCACCTGGTGCAAGTGTCAAAGGGTTATGGCACAAGCATTGTCTTGGCACGTGTGCGCTTTAAAACTAAACAGTAGGTATAAAAAATCGTTTACGGTTGCTAGCTGAAAAAGTTTTAGATAAAACCAGCCATCAAATAAAAATGGTTACGCACTCGGCTATACCTCAAAAGGTATTCGTACGCTCAATTGAACGCTTGTCCGACTTCGGAAGAATTACGAAAAATTTTAAAACACAATATCACTATGGCTGTTCACTGGATCGCAGTAGTTTTCTTGTTGATCGTCGAAAATAGTTACGCCAGGTTGACACGTAAGTAATTTTGCTTTTTTTACCTACTAATTTTAATGGTAGCATTAAATTTTCATTTAGTTTAGTTTTTAAAATAATTTTAAACAAAAAAAAACCGATTTCAAATTTGGGCTATAATGAAAGCATTTGTTAATGAGGGTGACTTTCCATCACCAGCAGGCCTGACTAATTACTGAAATTATAATTTCCAGTCTACAGGTGCATTCAGTATTGATAGAATTATCCTTTAGCTCCTAAGCATTAAAGAGTTGACCTTCCATCATCAGCTCAGTCTTTTTTTTACTGCCAAACGTAAATACTGGTGTAGCTTTGTAAAATGTACTAAAAACATTACCTGTGCCTATACAATTTGAGGGTTGCCCTCGATTTCCCTCATATTCCATCATCAGGTCAAGATATGCTGACAATGGGACCACCTGGAAACTATACTCTTTCAAACAAAAAAGAATTGAGAACCTCCTCCTTTTTTTGAAGTCGGTTAATAACAATTTGAATTCACGAGATGTTCCAAGATTTTTCCAAGGACGTCGTAAGAGGCGACTAAGAAGATAGATTCAGGTGGATTACTGCAGGCGAGGAGACAGGATTGCAATCTGTTACTGCCCTCACTACTTCTAAATCTAAAATAATAGCTTTAAATGTAATTTACATTACAAGAAAGCCCTTTCGTTTTATAAGAACGGCAAGTGCTAGTCATTAGTATTTTTTAGTTTATTGAGGACTTCAAAATATTGTTTCAATTGTATTTTGACGTGTTTCAGCGGATTTCATTCACCCGTGCAGAGAAAACGATATACAATGTTTGAAAAAGTCAACTCAAGATGCGATCCCGGAATTCGTGAAAGGGCTACCTGAATTAGGGGTACCATCCTTAGACCCGTTTGTAATTGAGAAACTGCAAATGCCCTTGCCTGGGATCAAAATTGCATTTTATAATGGAAAAGTTACCGGCTTCAAGAGTTGTATTGTGGACCATATTAAGTAAGTCATCATTGTCAGTAATCATTATTGCCAATGAGGTAAATACCAGTTTAGAATAATAACTTCTGTCCATTTCTTTCGTGAATAGAAGGAAATAGGTTAAGTTATATTTTAGATTTATTTCCCGTATGGTGCCGGGTTAGAATAGCACCTCCCCCTTTCTTCCCGTGGGTGTCGTAAGAGTCGACTCTGGGAAAGGTTTTAGTGTACTGTGGGCGATGGGCTAGCAACCTGTCACTGCAATATCACGTTTAGCCATCTGTTTACCCTGAAATTGCTAAATGTGGCACTGAATTTTTGAATTCACCTGCTCTGCCTACCCCTCTTGGGAATACAGGCGTGAGAATATATATGTATATTTTAGGCGACAGGCTAGCAACCTGTCACTATTCAACTTGCCAACATAAAACCTTACAAATATGCTAAAGTGGCCACAAAACGTGAAATAGTAATGGTTTTGTCTATGTAGCATTTGGTATACTCCGCTTACTGTACCTAACATACATAACATTATAAATATTGTCACGCCCAAGAGGGGTAGGCAGAGCACATGAATTCGAAAATCCAGTGCCACGTAACTTGTATGCATATTACTGTTACACGTGATAAAAGCTTAAGCTGTAACTTTAATAACGAAGATTTTGTACAAGTAGATACGCTCAATACCTATATCAAATTTCCCAAATATTACGAGTGAAATTCCCACCCGCCAACCTTATTTCACTTAGTTCTTATTGATTTCTCATTTCTTAATAGGATCGAGCTGAAACGCCACCGCTTTGATTTCGACTTCCACTGCAACATCACCTTGAAGGGAGGCTACGACGCGGTAGGCAGAGTCCTCGTCTTCCCAATTAATGGAGAGGGAGACGCCAAAATAAAATTAAGTAAGGAATTCATATGACGCGTGCTCGTTGAACATCGTAGTTTATTAAGGGAAAAGCGAAGGGAGAACTTTGGGGATTACAATTTATAAATGTACTTGGTTTCTTTATCTTAATTAGCTACGGTCATTCCGTGCCGCTTGAGCATTTGTATATCTATGAAATAATAATGATCATGATTTTCATTCGACGAAATCTGTGGATCTGTGTACTTTGCTTGTTTTGGTTTTTTAGCAATATCAAAATAGTATTTTATGCAAGGGCCTAATAATGTGTCTGAGAGACTAGTGTTAACGATAATTATGAGCAAAGTTAAATTGTTACAGGATCACACGAGTGTTTTAATAAACACACATAATCATAAACATAGACTAGGACGTTTTCAAAACAACATAAATATTGCAATCGTAGTCGTTCTTTGTTTTTGGATGCATTTACCTAAGAGTGATTATGGTGTGTAAATATTTGAAATTGTCAGAAATAAACCAACAAAATTATTTATTTTCAACGATGTTATTATAAGCGTAAGCTCGTGTAGGGATATTTTAACTTATTTTCTTATCAGTAACATGACTGTTTGATTCAATTTCAGCAAATCTCAGAATGAAGATGAATATAGACACCAAGTACGTGATTGATAACAAAGGAATCAGACATTACGCCCTCAAAGGCTATAAATATGATTTTGACTACGGCGACAAAGTCACTATGCGCATGACCAACCTTTTCAAAGAGAGCAAAGAACTGAGTAAGTGTTTTTTATAGAAGTTCAAAAGCATACAAAAAAGACAACAATACAGCTTGAATTGGAAATTTAGTTTAACTATAAAATAGTGAACAATAATTATTTCAGCGTATGATCCGCCGTCATTATCCTCAACATTTTTTTACCCGTTTTTTTAAAGAAATGATTACAGTTAGTCTGTCATATAGTTTGTGTATGTCAAATTCGTTCCATACACACACTGTATGACTAAGTGTGTGTTTAGAATGTCAAATCCATTTTACATATACACATACGGTATTGCATATTTTGTGTAATTTTTTTAGGAATCTGGAAAAGATCCAAATAACGGCGGCGGTTCTAATGCTCGACTATTCATCCAATTAGAAATTAAAAAAAACTTTTAACTAAACTAAAAAGCGTTCATTACATTTCCAATAAATGAATAGATAAGTAATTTTGTTATTTTCAAAAAATGGAGCAACACTTGGCATTTATTATACTAGGTAGTCAGGTTCAAAAATGTCTCGTTCAATAATGAAATCATTCTTTCAGGTGACACAGTTTTGATGTTCTTGAACGAGAATTGGCGACAGGTGGTTGCGGAATTTGGCACACCCATCGTAGACTATGCTGTTGATCTAGCAGTGAGGACCATTGAAAAATTCTTCCTCGCTGTACCTTACGAAGAGCTAGTCGAAGGGACCGCCAACGTCTATGACTAAAAGACTGTATTAAACTAAAACTTAGTTAAAGTATGCGCTTTCTTCGAAGAGCCTCAAATACTTAGAACAAGACTGCAATCTTTCAATAGGAAACCAGATTATAAGCTTATAATTAATGGACAGAAGACGCCTAGTTGCAAAGACCAGCCCATCAAACAATTACAATTACAAGAGATAGAACTGCTTTCACCTCAGTTTTACATGAGGATAGAAATAAGAGCAGCGCGTAGTGTTGATGGAGAAACATTGAAAACTTGTGATAAAATTTGATTGTAAATTATTCTATTGATTGAGACTCAAACCATGGCAAGACCGAGTTTGGCTTAAAGTTCAATATTAGTTCTAGTGAAGACGTGAATGTAATTTGTTTGGGGAAGTACTTAAGTAAATAATATATGAATTATAAGTTTAAATGTCTTTAAATATTTTACCTTCTATTTAAGGAAGTATACACCTACCTTAGTAATCGAAGCATGATACCATTTGGATTTGTAACAGTGAAAAATGACAAGTTCATTTCATCGAATGTCATGGTCACATACAATAACAGTACGAACGACTAGTACGGAACCTCTTTTGTTCCCAGTTCAGTTGGAAGCCGGTGATCAACGCCCGCAGCGATATAATAAAGTCATAATAAATTAGCCGACTACCATCTCCTTTCCGGTGGCTTTGTTTGTAAAATGGAGGAATAAAATGTAGTAAAATGGGCGTTGTTAGGGCTTACAAGTAGCCTAATCCAGCTTTATGAGCGCCTAAAGAGAAATGGTAGCTAAGATAAAAGGGTAGAGATGTTTAAATTAATAAACGTTTAGGGACTTCCTTGGGTACTAAGAGGGGTGTTGTTTTACTAGGCTGGCATAACTTAGGTGGATATAAGTGGCACTTGGAGGCACTCATTATCCAACCAAAATACCTAGTCTAGGTTTCCTTTCAAAAAGAGAGAGTTTGACGCAATAGTGCGTGTGGAAACACCACCTTTAGTAGACCTATGGTTTCCCAAGCGGGTAATCCTTGGGAATGCCTAAGCTTAGCAAATTCATGGGCCAATAATTAATGTTTATTACCATGAGATTTATGCTGAAAGAAACTGCATAGTATTGGCCACTACTATAAAAGAGAACTATGGCTAATTTAGCCGTGTAGTGTCATGTAACAACACCTCTCTGCTCATTCTTGGATGTCGTAAGAGGCGACTAATAACAGGCTACAGGCTAGCAACCTGCCACATATTGAAACCTAAACGTACGCTAGAAGTTGCTTCGAAGTGGCTAAACGTTAGTTTGTTATGGCTTTGTCTATGTAGTTAGCGTTTCGTGTGCTCTACCTACCCCATTTGGGAATACAGGCGTGATAATGCATATGTAAAAAAATACCTAATAATATTTTACACGATTTGCTACAAACCTAACCATTTACTTGAAACGTTTTAATCCAATGGAACTTAAACTAGCCACTTCAAAAAACTATCCCTAAAACACAAAACCGTAGCTCAAAAAATCAAATTGACACGTATGAGCGTTTTTCCTAGCAAGCAATCATTTGTCTTGGTTAGAACTCCGAACAGTCCCGCCCTAGCCGAGTTGTCGTCATGCTGACAGGATTTTTCGCTATTACGCTGTGAAAATTCTCCAGTAGAGAAGTGACAGCCTTATTTGTTATTCATTTGTTTTGACAAAAGATCAGCGTACGCTTGTTTTATTCTGTTAAATATTTATCATAGAAAAAACTTAATATGTTTGAGTGACTGAATAGAGTCAGATTGATGCTGTATGTATACTATCACGCTTATATTCCCAAATAGGGGAGGCAGAGCACATGAAACGTTACATAGACAAAACAAAAAAATCACACGTCGCAGCTACTCCCAGCTTAATTTTACGCTTAAGAACAAACGAAAGAAGTAAAACAGTGACAGATTGCTAGCCTGTCGCCTAAAACACGCCTAAATCTATTTCCTTAGTCGCCATATACGACATCCACGGAAATGGACAGGTGTAATTCTAATCCGACTCGAAAGTGAACCACCAGAGTAAAAAAGTTTTGGTGTAAAATTACAGTGTTATCGTCACCAATAAATTAAATTCAAAAATAACCCGAAAATCGTTTTCTAGAACTTACTCTCATACTCATACAAAATACTCGACGGCAACTTTCTGAAATCGATCTAAAGATACTGCGGTAAGGTTCCATTCGCTCGTAAACGCCCTTCAGCATAAAAACGACGTTTTCTCAGTCATGCATCGTTCAGCGTTCGCGGAAAGTCGGAAGCCCATCATTATCGGGAGCGGGTACAGCAAAATATTTGACGTTAAATTTTCCACGGATTCTCGCAAATGTATGGAAATAAGTGACGTGCAAGAGATCTGGGTTTGAAGGCGTTGAGGACAACGAATCATCCGTAGAAAACCAGAATATATCTTGCTTATTTTTTTCCTATGTGGTGTCGGGTTTAGATGACATCTCCCAATTTCAAGCGTGGATGTCTTAGGAGGCGACTAAGCATATCGGTTAAGGTAATATTTAGCAACCTGTCACTATTATACTAACCAACCTAAAACCTAAAAATATGCTTGAAATGGCCAGGAGACGTGAAAAAAATACGGTTTTATCTACGTTAGCTTTTCGTGCGTTCTGCCTAATTCATTTGGAAATACAGATAGATGTAATAAGTGTGTATTATTTTACAAATATCAATTGAATCCAATAAATATTTTTACAATGCCTTGAACACAATTATTTCGGGCTTGTAATTTGTAACAACAGTAAACAATTCTTATAGTGAAATAAGTTATACCGAGATTAGTTTCGTGAGTAGTTTCGTTATTTCACTATGATTGAGTCTCACGGTAGTTTTATGTTTAAAAAAGTAAACAATTCTTAACAATTATCCATTCATTTCAATTACCCATGTATGTTGATGATTGTGTTGTCATGTATTTGTAACATAATAATGTGTTACTGAATATCGTCACCAATTAACGAGTCAATTTGTTGTTTAATGGATTAAACAAGTGTTTAATGGATTAATTAAGTGAGTAATAGAATAATTTATTCAACACGTAATCAAACAGTACAGTAAGAATACGTGGAAATTGAAAAGAAACATTTAAATATCTGTAAAAGGATTAGGCACCGAGTCAAATGAAACTGTGTAGCTAAACTAACTGCTGTTATCTTTTTTAAATCCGTACCAATATATAAATGTGAAAGTGTGTTTGTTTGTTTGTTTGTTTGTCCGTCTTTCACGGCTAAATGGAGCGATGGATTGACGTGATTTTTTAGGTAGAGATAGTTTAGGGCATGGAGAGTGACATAGGCTACATTTCAAAACCCCCCATTTCCCTAAAGTGAGGAGTGGAAGTATTCAAAGTAGAAAGCTATAAAATTGGTATGTGTGCTATCTCTTCTGCGATACCCCGAATTTAACGCGAGCGGAGCCGCGGGCAAAAGCTAGTATTTTCATAGTTATCATGTACCATAGCGAACTGGGATTGTTGAGCCTGTCTGTAACTTGGTCGTGTAATACTAATCCAAAAGCTAACATCGAGTCGGTAACATCGGTCATTGATTACACGTCTAAATTACGAACAGTGGCAAGTGGCTCGACAATCCGGGTTCGTGACTGTACTTACCGGTTAAACCAATTAGGCATTTTAATAAAGGCAACCTAGTCTAGTGTTTACTTGAGCTTTTGGAATCGCTGTCAATATTCTCAAGAATAAAAAAATCTAATTTATACATTAAGTACATCACGTAGTGTGTTCGTATAGAATAACATATTCATCTTATAACATATTACATACAATTACGCCCGTGTTCCCAAAAGGGGTAGGTAAAGCACAAGAAACCCGACAAAATCATAAACTATTTCTAGTTTTCTAGCCACTTCTATCATATTTTTTTGATTTTAAGTTAACAGTTACAATAGTGACAAGTTGCTAGCCTATCGCAATAAGCATACCTAAACCTATTTCCTTAGTCGCCTCTTACGATATCCACGGAAGAAATGGAGAGATGTTAAATTTTATACACTATTTTGTACACTTCTCTGATTGTATCAATTTAAATAAAAAAATCAGACGAAAATAGTGTTGAGAGCAATAATAGCAGTTCAAACGGAGTAATATGTGCCATCACATTACAGTTTTAATAATAAAAACTTCAAATTGTCAGCAAAGCACGAAACCCTTGAAGACAAACCGAGTGCAGTCAAACGTATCACAGATGATAATGCGTTCCGGCCAACGAACTCCTAAACTCAGCCGCAAGGTACAACTCATTGGAACTCTAACTTCCTCCCCAAGGGATGGACCAAGCCCGCTTTATTGTACTTCAGAGTTTGCCATCGAGTTATGGCGAAAAACCTTGATTGTATAACCAATTAGTACGTACTTAAAGTTGGCGAACCTTTTTGTCTAGCTGTAGGAAATAATGGGCCACTCGATAAGGATGCTCAGCAATTGATATAAATGACCTGAGTTGGCGGGTTCGATTGGCTGGAGGATTCACGCTGTTTTGCGGTCGATAGGTACTTTGCAGATTAGTTTCAGATCATTTGTTAAAACTTTTGGGGAAAAGAATACGCCGGAGAGATTGTGGGAACCGATCAATAGAGACACAAGGCGACTCAACCCTCATAAGAGTACGAAGAGACTCTCATAAAAGACAATAAGTAAACTCAACGCCCATAACAGTTTAAAGAAAAATACATAACAAGCAGTGCCTAAGTATTTTTCCTAATATAGCAAAGTAACAGATTTGTAATTTTTCTTAGAGTCTGAGCTAAATTATTTTTAAATAAGCTATGCCCTTGTTGTTTAAACTCGAAATACTGTTGTATCCTCTGATATTTTTCGAGGTTCATATTTAGTTAGGCACAAAACGTCTCACTTAAAACGAGTGTTCTCACTCATACCTATAACCTCTTCCCGTAGTCATCTTGACTCTCACGGAAGACATGGAGAGATGCTATTTTTAGCCCGACATGAGGCGGGTCGCTAGTAAGGGTATAAAACAAAATCCATGCACCTGATATACGTTGTCTAACGTCAACGCCTCGCGTACAACCCAATTACGGAATTAACGTCAACGCCGTCAAAACGTCCGGGGCTTAGGAAGTTGTAACCTGATTTAGCTTTGATATAACACAACTTGTCATCGGGGTAATGGACATTTCAGAACTAGCGAATACGCGCGCGAATTGGTTCTGGGTGGTAATTCAGACTTCAATTTCGGATACGTCTGGTACGCAGGGCGGGAAAGTTGGTCATTCCGAGTGACACTACCACTTGCACAGTCATTATAAAACCTCAATTCAAAAAACTTTACCAAAAACTGAAAATAGGAATACCTAGGTTATTGGAATACTTGTGATTTATCACAATTACGAATACTATATATCATACATACATAAACGTCACGCCTGTATTTCCAAATGAGGTAGACATAATTATGAGGTTTAAATAGATGAATGAGGTTTAATAGATGCCGCTTAAAACATACCTACTAACATCTACTCCTTAGTCGACTCATGACTCAAGGAAGAAATGGATAGGTGTTATTCTAAGCCCGACGCCACACGGAGAACGACAATTCGTTACAATTTGCCAGTCAAAACAGAGAAACATGACATGTGTATTATGATGAATTGAAACCATTTCGACAGTCCACAGTAAACTTATTTTTTTAATTCTCGCTATTTTTTTGCTATTGTGTGTATTTAGCATATAAACAGTTTGATTTCAGTAAACAAAAAATATTGCTGGAATTGAAAAAGAATAATAAAATACAGACAGACAGAGTTATATATATCACTTTCCTTCGTCTAGTATGTTAAACATGCCGATATAAGAGCTACTTTGGTGAACCTAATTGGATGATTAAATTAACAAGTAAAACGGTTAATTTTGTGGACTCTAAGCTTTCTTAATCCTGTACCGACTGCTAGGTTTAATTCGCTTAACATGTCTAATTCGTGTAAGTCGTTCCAGCGTTTATATTAAACTGAACCGTGTCACTTTACTTTTTCTACCTATCACGTTTCTAGTTTAAATTGAGTTGGGTGCGAGATTTCCATTCCAATATAATAAAGTGTTAACAATTCTATAAATCCAGAGCTCGTTCCTTTGACGTATGCCAGTCATTTCTCAACAGTCGCCTCGGCAATAATAGGTGAAGTCGATAGAGTAGTTCCGTGACACAATTTTAGGGTTTTTTTACTTCACCGCTTGATGAATATCTACTTTGATGAAAATGTACAATTTACTCATACTATCAATCGATTATGTCGAAGGAGAACGAATAAGGAACTGGGTTTAGGTATTCTTTAGGCGACAGGCTAGCAACCTGTCACTATTAGGTATACTACCTCTTACATCTGTTTTCAAACCCAAAATGATGCTATAAGTGGCTGCGAAGCGTGAATTAGTCATAGTCATGGTTATGTCTATTTCACGTTTCGTGTGCTCTGCCTACCCTATTTGGGAACATAAGCGTGATAAATATTTATGTATATATATTTTATAATTATGTCGAAATAAAGAAAATCAGAAACCAAAAATTAAAGAAACAACAAAATTCGAAGGTAAATTTAATGTATATGTTTGTTAAAATATAAAATCGGCTCATTTTACTAAAGGGAAAAACAATAAATATTTAGTGTTTCAATCATAAAGTAGTTATTTTGAAGAGAGACAGTTTTACATGCTATTCTTTAAACATTAATGCTAAGTAAATTCTGAAATATTATTTCTGCCATTGTTGAGATTTCCAGAGAGTCGAATACTTTTTAGGTATAGGTATTATTTTTAAATTACGTTTACCTTAATGCTTGACGATCTAGCGCCAATATAATAGTGTAAAGCACGTGTACTTACGCGATATTAGCTCTAATCATGTTGTAAAGGCATCTTAAGTACACTTTAATATTTTTTCTTGGATGTCGTAAGAGGCGACTAAGGAAATCGGTTAAGTTTATATCTTGACAGGCTAGCAATCTGTCAATGTTATATGTACCTGCCACCTTAAAACCTAAAAAATATGCTTGAAATGGCTACGAAATTTAAAATGGTATTGTCTATGTAGCCTTATGTATGCTCTGCTAGCCACTTTTGGAATAACATACATATTCTCACGCCTGTTTTCCCATGAGGGGTAGGCAGAGCACATGAATTCAAAAAATCCAGTGCCACGTTTAGCTAATTCAGGGTAACCAGATGGTTAAACGTGATATTGCAGTGACAGGTTGCTAGCCTATCGCCCACAATACATTAACCCTTTCCCAGAGTCGACTCTTACGACACCCACGGGAAGAAAGGGGGAGGTGCTATTCTAATTGGAATAACAGATGATGAAATATTATGATTTCATATTCTCTATGTTGAATATCATCTTATGGAGCAACAGCAAGTTTTTAATCCAAAAAATATGTATAAAATGATCTGTAAAAGAAAAATATGGCGTCGTAAATAATGTTTGAAATACGTTTTCCACATTAGCATTGTTGAAAAAATATTAACGACTTCCTTGGAGCAGGTAAGAATAAAATATGGTGCTCGTTAGAATCTGGCGGGTCGTTAGGCGTTGCTTACCGACCGCTAACACGAAGTACTTACAAAAGGAAATGCAAAGGCCTCGAGTGGATCTCAAGAAGCTATTCTATTCGCCAGGTGGTCAAAGTCGCAGAAATCAGGCGGTGAAAGCGCATCTAGCTTTTTTAGAGCGCACTTAATTGCAAAACGTGGCACTGGATTTTTGAATCCATGTGCTCTGCCTACCCCTCTTGGGAATACCGGCGTGAGAATATGTATGTATGTATGTATGTACTTAAGGGGGAGAACGGGAAATACAGATCTTAGTTTTAGAAAAGTGCTCTTTCTTCTTCTTTCTGAACCCTGAAATACAACGGTTGTTAATCACGTCGGCTTTGGGAAATTCTTGAACTGGTCGTGCTAGACTTGACAGGGGCAAAGGATGGAAACATCCATGGGCTATATAAAGCAAACTACCTCTAGGGTTTTAACTATCGTTAAACTAGGTCTACTGTTTTTATTTTTAAAAGTAAGTATAAATTGCCTTGTACCTAGTTAATGAGGTATGTACAGACGAATAGGTAGCTGTAGGTATTGTTTTATCCCGCCAAAATATGATAGTCATTAATTTCGCGTAGTACCTCTAATATCCCGTTTTCTTCACGGACTCTCAGTCTACTGCAGCTAACAGAAATTTTCTTACTTGAATTTGGGTCAGAATAGCAGCAACTCCCGTCATAAGTGCGCTGTGACCGCCAAGGAACAATGTTCTGGAAATGACAGAAAAGCTGTTCGGTTATAATGGGGCCAGAGGGGGCTATAATGAGTTAACAAATTTAAACCCTTAACCGGCGCTTAGACAGCAATTATTGAGTTACGGGCCGTAAGCAAGATCTTGCAACGTGGCGTTTATTTCTTAATTAAGTCGAATAGCTGCGGTTTTCTTTTTCATTTAGCTCCATTGGCTGTAAAAACAGAAAAAGTATATTTCGTCGCAAAGTTAGCTGCTTAATGATTTGGTTTATACATCATTTATGGTCGCAAAAAATACAGATAGATAACCTCGTTTTTCTTTCTTGGCTAATTTATTACATACGAAACTTAAGGCAAATGTCCTGTTTATTTGCTAGTTTTTTTACGTCTACATTTTTGCAAAATGTTATATGTATAATCTAACTTAACCTAACCAAATTTATTTAAACAGTTACAATTATTGAATTACAGAAAACATCTTAAAAAATTATATTCTAAAATGTCTAACTAGCTATATTTGAACTACAAATATAATACAAAATACGTCGTCTGTGCAACATGAGTAGGTATAGCACAAACAAAATCAGACGTTGCTTCAATTTTTTTCTTTGTCTTTACTAACAAGCAGTTGTCTGCTTAGATAATAACAGATCGGTTTCTTGTTTATTCACTATTATCAATAAAATAAATTACACTATAATAATTGGGTGCCTGTATTCTATGTTGCATAATTATTTGTAAACATTGTGGCCTCGCTGTTTGGCTAGTCGCTAGTAAATAGTATAGTTTCCTTAATGTTCGCTCGCTCGCAAGATGCGTTATTTGATCTCACTTAAATTAACTTCATTGATGAAACAACATGGACATGTTTACTACGAACTTGATATAGAATGTATTTAATCCACAAAGGCACAAAAGGGCTGTTTTAAGTTTGACCGCTAAATTATTTCTGTTGAGAAAATGAGGACAGTCAAATGACAACGTCAAGGAAATGCAATCATAAAATTAAGCAAGCGCTGATTACCAACATGACAGCTAAACTGAGAGCACCTGTCTGGTGTGCCACCTAGGGCTGAATTTAATATTGGACTAACTATTATAAATCTAGTCCAAGAAAAGAGAGATTCAGCCAGTTGCCAACAATTTATTTTGTCATCCGATATTTTTATTAAGTGACAAGTACCTATGTATTGTATTTTATTGTTTTGTATGCCTCTTTATTGCACATTAAACAAGTTACAGGATAAAAGCTTCATATTATTAAGGCTAACTTATCCCCGACAGGATCTTTGCCAGCGGCGTAGCTAGCATGGGTGACACCCGGGGCGGATATTGTTGGTGGCACCCCCCCCCCCTAGAATTCTATAGAAACGGTTAAAATAAAAAATGATTTTTTTTACCTTTTATAATTTTTCATTGACTACTAAAGTTCACAGCCGGGTGTCACCCCTGAGAAGGTGACACCCGGGGCGGACCGCCCCCGCCGCCCCCCCCTAGCTACGCTACTGATCTTTGCCAGGATCTTTGGTCGATTGACAGGATTTTTTAAAAGGTGCCAAACGTAAAACTGCCTAAGTCAAATAATTATATAAAGTATACAATAGAGATACACACAAAATATACCAGAACCTTTCTATGGCGAACCATCTATGGTGAAACGAAAATGTAGGGGTTTACCAATTTTTTTCAAGTATGTTAGAAATACATTTTTTAAATATTAAATACATTTTTCGACGAACTGTAATGAATAAACCTTGGCTCTTACACAAATCAATTAAACCACAGCTATTTATTATAGTCTACAGCTCTATTTAATTTGATTTCTCGGAAAACAAAAGGAAATTCAAGCAATGTTTCAAAGGTGAGCCACAAGCATGGAGTGAAAATAATGAAATTGGCTTGCGAACTTTCCGTTCGTAGAAATTCGCTATCCATTTACAATTTTACCTCAGCACGTCGCTAACCTCAGGGCAAAATAATATGAGTACCTTCTTAGTTAATTGCCTTTTAAATACGTTTGTAGTGAGTTTTTACTGTAGTTAACAATAAGAGGCATTCACTTTTACTTTATTATTGTTTTGAGCTACTCACTTCGACTTAGGAATATATAAGAACTAGCTCCTGCCCGCGGCTTCGCACGCGTTAAATTCGGGCTAACACAGAAGAGATTTCGGAATTATTATATATTAGGAAGCGCCCGCCAGAAGAGCCAGCAGACATAAGATTTTTTCCTACTTTCTCGACACTTATCGTCATATTTTGGAAAATTCAAACAAAATCTTTATAAATTGTGGCCTATGTGCTATTCTGATGTATAAGCTACATTACTGTAAAGTTTCATGAAAATCCATTCAGTAGTTTTTGCGTGAAGGAGTAACAAACATCCATCCATCCATCCATACATCCATCCATCCATACTCACAAATTTTCACGTTTATAATATTAGTAAGATTGTCTACTTTCAATTGACTAATTTTACTATCGTAGTTACATGGCCCCGTCTGGTGTCTGGCTTACACCTTTCCATTTCTTCCGTGGATTTCTTAAGAAGAGACTAAGGGTTTAGATATGTTTCAGGCGACAGGCTAAAAACCTGTCACTAGTGATATTGTACTTCTTTCATCTGTTTAAACCTAACATTATGCTGAATGTGGCAACTAAACTTAAAATAATCATGGTTTTGCCTATGAAAAAATTTGCGTGTTCTGTCTACCTTGTTTGAGAAAGCGGGCATGATGTTTGTAAAAAAATCGTAGTTATAATTGTGGACGTGCCAGAATCTAACGCTTCAGTAATTGTTATGCCACACCATGCGTATATTATAACTGAATAATAATATTATACCACTGTAACAAAGTATACGGTTAGTCTCAAATCTTACATCGAGCTTAATAACTGGTAGCGCAAACTGCAATTGGCAGATGAAGAGATACGGACTTTATGACGTGACTTATTCGCATATTTCAGAATTAGCGACTCTGGCGGTAGTTTCATGTTCAAATGTCTTATTATTAAATAATTAAGAATTAAGTGTGGAACCCTTCAGACAGGTAGTAAGTCTGTCTATCATATAAACATAATTTTGACTTCACTCTGTATACCAGATTGATTATACTTTTGGAAATTTATATAAATCGGTAACTGTATTGACAGAGCTGTTAACAAGTTTATCCTTAATAATGACAATGTGTAGGTAATGTACAGAACCCTTATTATGCGACTCCGACTCGGGCCGTACCGGTTTTTTTCTCTTGTCGAAACTGGCGCGAAAGCAAGCGAAAGCCTGTCGAAGCGAATGCTCCCATGTTTGCAGATCCTTTCATTGTATTGACGTCTAGCCTAACAACAAGTATGAAACCTAATTAAGAAGTCAAACAGAACGCAGGGACCGTACACACCGGATTAATTAGGCTTCACCGAGGCCCGGGGCCTTCGTCTCGGTCTTGTTTGTACGCAGCTTACTTCTTGGTAAGACTACAGATTCTAAATCAGATAGGTGTAGAACTGCCGACTGTAAAGCTTTTGTCAGTTTAACTTCGACGCCAGAAGTGTGAAATGGGATAAGCTATTTTTTTTCCGTGTGGTGTCTGTCGGCGTTGTGACAGGTTGCTAGCCTGTCGCCTAAAATATACTTTAACCCAATTGCTTGGTCGCCTAGCTCTTACGAAATCCACGGAAGAAATGGAGAGGTGTCATTCTAAATCTATATCGGAGTTATGCGAAAAGAAGTATTCTTTTTATGTTTAATTTTACTAAATATTTTAGTTTTGTAACAATTTAAGCACATATAATTTTTAACAGTAGTTTTAAGCCATAAGAAATAGATGATGATGACTTATGTTTTATTTTAAAAAGTGTTATTAGTTAAGACAGAACACGAAATAGTGTGATAAGGGAAAGAGCTAGGGTGAAAGTAGATATAGTGAAGAGGATAGAAAAAAGTATGCATAGTTGGTTTGGTCATATAGAGAGGATGGATGAAAGAAGATTTACGAAACAAATTTATACGGGAAATGTTGATAGGTGCAGTGGGAGGGGAAGACCTAGAAGTACGTTCCGTGACCAAATCCTGGAGATTTTAGAAACAGGTCAGGTCAAGAGTACCCGAAACCGACGAGCATGTATGAGGAGAATAATAAATGTAGACGAAGCAAAAGAGGTATGTCAGGATCGTAGCGAGTGGAACAAAGTAGTATCTGCCTACCCCTATGGGAAAACGGCGTGACATTATCTAGTATGTATGTTTGTGTGTTAAAAATGTTATGAATGTTAGAAGTGTTATGTTTTATCGCAATTATCATTCCGACTCCGACTATACTCAAAGATTTTTGGGTTTTCGTTGTTAATATAAATTTTACTGTTAAACACCTAGATCAAAAAGCTCTTCGTTTCATTTAAAAATGGCATTTTCATCTGTCTTTCAGAAAATCCATGCCAGCGAATAAAAAAAATGCGGTGAAGCTGACGCGTGACGATCTCTCAGACCGTGCAATAAATGTTCAATGCACTGAATATCTTTCGTCAGGTACACACCAATCGTATGCTCTTCGTTTCAGTATCTTAATAAACAAACAAGATCAGTAATGTTGAAGTAGCATTTTCAATTCTAAGCCTGTTTAATTTGTGTGTATCTACTATCGATTCCAATGCTGTACGGTATGATCTATAACTCTAATTTTCGCAATTACTTTTATGACACTTATAGCAATTTCATACTCTTTAAAGGTGAAAGACATCCATACACCTTAGTACTTTTAAGTTACTCTGTACTTACCTTGGACTTTGATTGTCATGACGTTACGCGATATCATATCGACGGTTAAAAGGCTATTTGATTCAAGCGCCATCCTGGGCGATATTGAGTTATATACATCATTGGAATCAGCGAATTTTTCCGCGTCGTTTGAGCCGGGTTTGAGGTCAATCTGAGCACTTTTTTGGCGCTTGGCTCCATGGTCAATTTGAGTATCATTTCTGTTTACGCGGTATCAAGTGTAGCCAAAATGCTTGATTTTTTCGAAGCATGTATATACACCCATCGAAAAACTGTGTTTTTCTTATTATCTGTAATTTAGGCCATTTCTCCTTGGATGAAATAAAATAGTGTCGGTGTTTGAATTAATTTACCTTGATCTTAAATAATTGAACATAGGATGTGAATTAATTTTGCTTCAACCAGATTTAATGCTGTATGTAACTTAAATCATTCTGCCTTGAACATGCGAACATTACCTCTGTCGCTTGAATCAATCTTACTTGAACTAGTTTTAGGAACAATACGACTTGTGCCAATTTTGCCTGAACTAGTAATTGGAACAATGTGACCTATGCTAATTTTCCTTGCCCAGCTTTTAGTCTTTATATCATTTGCAACCTTTTTCTTTATGCATAAAATAAATATCAGCACACTTAATTCCTTTATATTAGTTCATTATTAATGCGAATATCGTTACCTACATTACAGATAATTAGTCATCAATGAACAATTAAAACTTTAATATTTAAAGACTGATTATAAATGTTACCTTCAAATACAAATAATTCGACATACATGAATAAAAGTTGATTTTCATTAAACATTGTTCAATTTTAACCAAAGCCAAGTGATATTCCCGTTTAATAAAATTGATTAAGAGTATAATTTCTTGAAATTGTCAATTTTATCCATTTAAGATACTTTTCTTTGAATTGATATGGCCTTTCATTCTTTTTTCCTACATCGTCAAATTTGTTTTATTACCTTTGAGTTATTTTACCCAAAACAGATTTTCATAAATCTTGCCATTAAACCGATTTGCTTTCAATCTTATTTTTATACTGTGTAATTTGAGTCATTCCTCCTTGAATAGTTCACAACTTGGTCAGCAATTTAAATCATTTATCCATGAACAGTTTACAACTTGGTAAGCGATTTAAATCATTTATCCTAGATTTGATAAAGAAAGTCATGTACACTTGAGCTATTTTGATTTGAACAGATAAATCTTTTTCGTGTACTTAGATCTTTCTGCCCTGATCAAATAATGGTGCAAAATGGCTTAAGTTACATCTAACTCCGTTAAAAACACTTCTTATGTGTTACTATATATATCAAAAAATAGCACAAAATATTCCGGTTTATGATTGGGGAGACATGTAAACTTTTATTACATACTTATGGAACAGAGAATTTTTTTCTCGAAAAATAATCTTTAAAACGCTCTCCTGTAAAGTTATCAAAATGGCGCTTGAATCAAATAGCCTTTTAACCGTCGATATTATTGTCAACTTGACACATTATAAAGCGATCATGTTTGAGTGCGTTAGACAATATCCCTGCTGCTATGCTTTATTTTTAACATATTTAAGTTACAAATTTAAATTTTATGGGTTTTACAGAAGGTAAATTATTACCTAATTGACAGCAAAAATCAAAACACTTCGAAGATCAACTGTCTCAGTAAGTAGATATAGTATGAGTAGTGGTACTCAGGTCGGTTAGTGCGGACGCGAATGTGAGAATATTTTAGTTATTCTTTAGTCTAGGTAGGTAAAATAAAACGCGTTCCTCTCCAATAATATTTTCAGATGAAAAGATCTCTGCTAGTGCTCTCTAGAGAACGCTTTTTATTACGCGTGCTATTATTGAGTTTGTCTAAATATGTCTGAAAATATTTTTGTGTTGAAATGTAACAATATAGCCTGTCTAATGAAATAAATTGCGCCTTTTTCTGTTGCCTTTTGCACACAAGACAAGTGTGGAACCCATCAGGCAGGCAGTAAGTCTGTCTATCATATATAAATTGCAAATCATAGCTATTCGTTGTACCTTTAGACAGAATTACCGAATTGGACTCTATGCGACTAAGGAAATAGGTTTAAGTTTGCTTTAGGCGACAGGCTAGCAACCTGTCACTATAAGATATAGGTACCTACCTTTTCCATCTAATCTTAATCCTAAAATTTTGCTAGAAGTTGCTGCGAAACGTGAAGTAGTCATTGTTTTGTCTATGTCACGTTTTGTGTGCTCTGCCGACCCTATTTGGGAACACAGGCGTGATTGTATGTATGACTCTATCCGCAAACGTCTACGTCGATGATAATGAAAGTAATAAAAACTACGAACATTTTGTTTGATACGATACCTACTTATATTAATTGATAAAGCAAAATACAACCCATACATAATACCGTGTGGTGCCGGGTTAGAATAGCACCTCCCCCTTTCTTCCCGTGGGTGTCGTAAGAGTCGACTCTGGGAAGGGGTTAGTGTATTGTGGGCGATGGGCTAGCAACTTGTCACCGCGATATCACGTTTAACCATCTGGTTACCCTGAATTTGCTAAACGTGGCACTGAATTTTTGAATTCATGTGCTCTGCCTACCCCTCTCGGGAATACAGGCGTGAGAATATGTATGTATGTACAAGTATTAAACTGATTGTAACGTGATAAATATAAACATTAGTTTGAAAGATGAATGACAAAGTCTTATTTACAATTAACTTACTGTCAAGACATGGCAGCGAATGTGCATGCCTGTAGCTGGCTCTTTTATGCGCAATCTATTATAAAAAATCACGAACACAGAATCCAGAAAGTACGCTGTTACGTTGAAACTAAGTTATAAAGTTCAAGGCAGTGAAATGTTCACGACTAGGAACATTCCATAAATTAAACAAGATAAGTTGGGGCCAGCCGCAAATAATCCTGGAAATTGATCATAAATCTACTGAGCATCGTTCAAATAATTAATAGCATTTGCATTTAGATCTATTAAATCAGTTGTTGTCGACAGCCATTGCATTTTCAGAATGTGTGATAAATGGCAATAAATCCCGGGCTACAGAGAAAAAAATAAAGGTAAACATTGTGTTCTGGATATTTGTCCTTAATTAAGAATTGCAATTTTGAAACAAAGAAAGGTTTGATGTCGTTTATCGAAATCTGAATGAGAACGGAGGGTAATGTTTCTATTTGCGTGTTCTAGAGTAAGTGGATGTAAATTAGACATTACAAACACCAAATAATATAATTTAGGTATAAACATTTCGTAATAATAAGTATTGTTTTCTTTGGCATAGGTATCATCGTAACCTAAAATACAAAACAATAAAGGTTCTTCATGGTCAATAATTTTACTTAACCAACTAATTGTAAATAAAATTCGTAAAAAGACAATACGCTGCTCAATCAGTCCATCTGTATAAAGACATAAACTCAAAAATTGGTATTTGGGTCGATCAACTATTTTATGTCCCTGGTTGCCATGGTTACGTTTCCTGACTAACCGAGTAAAATTGTGATTTTCTAGAATATAATCCGCTATAAGTTAAGATTTTTTTACAGTTGTACGCATTTCTTTATGGCGCATCTCCTGAGCATAAAACGAGAACTAAATTACAACCTTTTTCTAAGCAACTCTATCACAGTTGTCCCCTGACTTACGGGACAGAATAAAAACACAAAATAGTTGATTGGCCCATTTATGAACTCCAATTCAATAAATGTAAGAAAGCCATTATTGATCTCCTTAAAGAAATGGTCTACAACGAAACTGAATCCTTACTGTATAAGGCATTGTCCTAATTTCACTATTTGTTTTGTAAAAAGATATTTAATTTTCACCATCGTAAAATTGTAAAATACTATAATCATGTGTATCGGCAAAAGAACAGAATGAGTGTGAATATAGACTAAGAATAAACACGTGAAAACACACACACACACACGCTCACACACACACGAATGTACAGATAGCGGGGGTTTCTAAGTCCCTAATTTTATTTTATTTTTTAATTAACTCTATTTTAATATAATTATTAATATTACTTAGTTACTAACCTGCTTAAGTTAAAAACTTTGTAAATAAAAGAGCGGGTCTTCCTGACACAAGTACCACGGTACTTACTAAGAAGTCCCAACCTTTTATTATAAATTTTAATTATATTGAAAAAGTAGGCTTTCTACTTTGTATCTAAGACAAAACCAGACATCTCATAATTTCAGTTGTTTTTTAAGTGCATTGCACTTAGCTCCACTAATCGGTTATTAGTAGGTACTTAGCTGACTTTAATAAGGTTTAGTTCGCCCGATATGCTGCGGCCAGCTTCGGAGACGCGAGGTGCGACCTAGTTGCTGGTAATTAATAGAAATATGGAGCCACAGGGGCGGACTTGAGGTACAGTCGCAAACCGGGATCGTTGAGCCACGTGCTACTGTTCGCAATTTAGACGTGTCATCGATGACCGATGTGACCGACTAGATGTTAGCTATTGGATTAGTATTACACGACCAAGTTACAAACATTGGTAATTGGCTCAACAATCCCGGTTCGCGACTGTACAGACATGCGGAGATTTGACATTTAATACTTCTGAAGGGCTAGAATAAACGAGAGCGCCACTGTCTTCGTTTTTGTAATTTATTTTGACTTAAAGAGCTGGAATTCGAAATATTTTTATTGTGAAAAAAGTCTTAGTTGTCTTTTTTCCGTTGCTACTAGGTATATTATGTCGCTTACTAGCAGGTTAAACCCGGAATAAACTCTATTTACAAAATAAAAAAGGTTTATACGGAGTTGATAAAACGATAATTAGATGAGTAGGAAAAATCGTTTTCATATCATGTCTTTTACTTAAGTATAACAAAAATGTCACAAAATGAAATAACTAGGTCCCTACTTAAAACTAGCATTACACATTTTGATGTAATGATCGACTTAAAAAAAATACATTTGCGAAATACTTCAACTTTTACTCTTAAGAGAGACATGAAAGGTTTTTCGTGAGTTGTGACCCATTTTCCTCTACTTTATAAACAAATAGCCAAACCGCACTGTAGATGTGTGGCCATCCTAAGTGTTTATCCAACCCGTCTCACAAAGAGAATCCTTGTTAGACCGCAACATTGTCCCATCATGTTTCTACATAAATGTTTATGTTACCGATAAGCAAAACCTAAATAATGCTTCGCAGGTTAACGTGGAGGATACTATTGTAACAAGTATCTTTGAGCTTCAGGATGGCAATAAAGGATCTTATCAGATGGAATGTGTTTTAGAGATAAATGTAACGGAATTGTTCGGGCATTTAGATTATTAGCTACGATAGAGGAAGTACTCGTTTAATAAATTGGTAATTACATTATCTCAGTCAGAGGAAGAATATCCATAGTACTGTTTTAGTATGAACGTGCTTCCGCGGAAGATTATATATTTTAAATGATCTTATATTAAGCAAACCAACATTTTATCAATAATTCAACAGACAAAGATAGAGAAATTAAAATTCGCAATACTAAATGCTAGATTAAAATAAAGTAGTACCCGCCGCCCTCATTAACGCCCGGTATCGTGCACGAGCCAAAAGTGCTTGTTATCACCTACTAAATGTCCTTTTTCCTAAAAATTGTTACCTTATTTAACAAGGATAAAACTATTTCCACATAGGAATTTAATTTATTGTTTCCAGAGTGCAATCCATATTTCAATCGCGAAAACAAAAGTTCATGAGTATTGCGTAAATTCTCCTATTACGAGTAACTACATATAAATAAATAAAAACTATTTAAACGATTGAATCCTTTATATCTATTGACTTCACAAAACACGGTCCCCATAACAATGTTATAACTATTCAGACGCAATTCAGCCACTAAAAGGTTCGGCCATAAAGCTAATAAATGTCTTTCGGCCACAGATTGCGACCAGAATTCACCACCATTTATTACGGAGTCCGTCCCTGGTGACACATGAACATGACACGCCGGGCACGCTGACCTGTTTCCCTTGCCACCTGCAACCAGTCAATTTTCCTTTTAAAAAAATCTCATAAAACCTCCGCCCCGAAGAAAAGCAGTATGTTGACTTAACTCACATACATGCCTTAACGGGAGCGCGCCCCCATTTCAGCGTCCAAAGAAAACGTATCTTTACCCCTTTGGCACCTTTGCTTTTAAAGTCTACATCGCTGTGGTGTATTGAGCGGCGTTTGTGGCGTTCTGATATGTAGATTTTGAGGAATGCAAAGGAATGGTTGAGACCTGAAGCGCGATGTTTACGGTATTCAAATTGCTGTCACATACCCGGACGTGAGGTTTATGTAACGCGTGCTATTCAGAGGTGAGATTTAATTAAAATATTCTATTCACAGCTCCGCGTGAAGTCCTTAAGTGAGCGACTTAATAACTCGCGGTTCAAATGCCGCATCGTGACTTCAAAAGGCGCTCATAATTACAGTTAATTATGTGTTTTCCTCGATCAAATTGCGTACTTTAACAACTTTAATCATGAAAACAATAACATTGTTTTCAATTCATTCTGTTTTTGAATCAGTGCATTTAAATGAGCCTAACTCTGAATAAAAATGTAAAAAAAATAATTAAACAGCAAAGATATTATTTATAAAAATAAATAACACAATAAAGATAAGAAAAATTAAAGATAAGATTAAAACTGACGCCATTGCTACGTTCAAAGTAAACATTTTGGTAAAATTTTAATGCATTCTTATAAAAACCCTATTTTAAATAAAAAATAATACCTACATTCATTTAAAAATCTTTATCGAAAGCCGTGTATTCTTCATAATTACGCGTAACAAATCCAGCTCATGTAAATACTCAGCACCATTACCAAGACTTTACAGTCACCGTATTCGCTTACGTTCACAAGTGAGCAGTGCTGTTTTTTCTCCATATCGTTTATGCCATCGCTAGGAAGTACGATCACAGAAAACTCATGGTAAAGGTACAGCAGATCGATACGCCATCAAAATGGCAGAGCGCAGATTAAACATAATATCTGTCGGAAGTACAAACATCAAAACGACTTACAAACTGCTCCATAATGCAGGCAGGTATTCCAAATACGGTCCGCAAGCAAGTGAAATGAATTATGCAGTCGAGTCAGAGCTTTGAAGGTACCTGAAGATGCATCGGAAATCCGATCAGTCCTTTGCATGGGTGCGATTTTGATTCGGGAATGCGTTTCGAGGGGTTTGCATCTATTTCTACTTAGGAATGCGATAATAATTAATGATATTGGAATTCCTCCTACATAGTAGTTATTGGCACCAATATCTGACACTATAAAGATGACGATATTATTATGGGCTGTAGGACGTGTGACGTATTTTTGCAGGCTCCGCTGTAGCTAACACAAAATGCATAAGGTCAGTGTGGGTAAGTCCGTCCACGAGGCAAGTCCGTCTACCTGCTATAACTCTTGAATTTGAATAGCTACGCACCTTA
>BHDV01019266.1:52466-80300 GCA_005406045.1 Adoxophyes honmai
CGGACGGACAGACGGACGGACAGACAGCGAAGTCTCAGTAATAGGGTCCCGTTTTTACCCTTCGGGTACGGAACCCTAAAAAACACGTGTTCCAACAAACATGTGAGTGTTACCTAATTAGATAATCACGTGTATTTAGAGAAACACGTGGATTCAAAAAGCATTTAGGTTTAAAAGATATATTTCATATTTACTCATTACATTACTATTCACGTTCACGTGTATGAGAATTCGCGTTTATTTTTCGCGAAATCCAAGATTCTATCTATTCTGTCTACACAATATTTACATACCTAAATAACAACTCACTGAAAAATGTATGCTCAAAGGGGTAAACAGAAACCTTGACCTTGAAATTACCGTGAGACTCGCCCAACGATAAATACGAATAATTCACGTCTTTAATCGAACTTAACTCTACATGTTTCGGGCCAGCCCATAGCCCTTCATCAAGAAGCCGCGGTTGCTGCCAAATATGGTATGCGCGCCACCATTCTATTTGCGACACTACTACTACTAGATGTTGGACTAAACTCGATTTAAGACCATAAGGCAATTTTTAGGTTTTACTTTAAGTGGTTGCTAAAATACTTTACTAGCTGTCAGCGATTCCGTCTGTAAAATTTACTTATTGCGATCCAGCGGGAACAATGAATTGATTTATAAATATTTAGCAAGTTTCCTATTTAAGTATAATGCATATTGTGGTTGTTATTACAACTAATGTTTTTGTAAAAAAATATCTAAGGTTCTGGACTCAAACTATCCCCATGCCAATGTTGTGTTTGAAATCCTCAATACGAACTTTCATACCAATAGGAAGCATTTTACTTACAAATTGAACCAAGAAAATGTAGAAACCACTTCCAAAACCATAACAATTGCATCCAGTTACAAAAACCCATCTCCAGATCTCACTCGCCGAAAACCAAGAATCAAAGCAATGTCAACGAGTTTCTAATTGGCTTCATTACTACCAAACGAGGGTCCTCTCTCGGGGCCTTCCGTTCAACAGGCGGTCGTTGCTAAGAGTCAAGACGTCTACGTCAATGTTAATATGAGTGACAAACCATAACAGAGACTAACATGGAACTATATAACTCAATCATAAGTGTTTTAGGTACCTATCTTACGTACAGTCTAACGTTTAATTCATGAGCCACCAAGGAACCAATTCACAGTAAACGTCATAGTGACATTAATTATCAAGTGAAATCATAATGATATTTTCTTTGAAAAGGTTCTATGGTGGATCATGAGTTAAAGTCCTTGACCGTACTTCAAAAACAAGTAGAAATGAAATCAGAGAAGACCATCTCTCGAATTGTGTATTGTGTCATTTTTGAGATGCCGATGAATATGATGCTGTATGAAAATTATTTACTTCCACTTTTAACACTCTTGAATACTTTTGCTGAATGTACTTAATATTTAACCTACCAATTTTCGAAGGGCATTAGATCGTAGACTTTACTTAGCATATTTGCTGAACTACAAATACTACCGTTAGCGAAATTAAACGATTTGATATACCGATTGAGATACATGTTTTGATATCGAGATTGGCTGGACATTTGGACTATTTCCTGACCCGTCATTTGGAGCAACGCGCCAAAGCGGTTGCGGATAAACATGTGCGTGAATGTACGTATATCCACAGCCGTTGTCGAGTGTTTCTCCCGATGATGCGTCACAAATTGGCCTGGAACATATCGAGGTATTTTCGATACGAAAACGGAGTATGTCCATTTTATTTAATTATGATTGAGTCTCAAGGCAGTTTTATGTTAAGACTAGATACTGTTCACAAACTTGATTGAAAACGGCCGTACCGAGAAAGTGCTCCAAAAAAATGTATTTCAGTCACCTCAATGCCTATTGAAACAGAATCAAAGCAGAGTCGACGAGGTTATAATTGGCTTCATTGCTTGCAGACGTGGGTGCTCTCCTGGGGTCCCCTGTTCAACAGGCCATCGCGTCTGAGAGCGGTATCGACTTGGTTTTCGATTCACTGGCTGATATTATCACGGGTAGGTTCGCTTTGATCTGTGCTGTTGAGTGCATTGGTATGATTGGTGATTCCGTGACGTAATTGGAGGACCAACGTGCGAAGGTATTAAGTGAATTGAACCTTGTCTTTATGTGTCAAACGTGAGTTCACTTCGCTTTTGATCAACTGTGAATGTCATGTCATGAAAAAATATCATACACTTTTATAATTTTAATGTCTTGAACGTTTACAATATTTTTGCTTTTAACTCAAAACTTCTGAGTAATTAACGAATGATTAATAAAAACAGTTAACTCACGTCTTTGTAACGAGTTTGGCGTGAGATGTGTTTCGGGTCAATACTCAATATTGAACTTCATGGTGAAGTTTGTTCTAAAATGCGAACAAATTAAGAAGACGGTTAACCTGCTAAACATTCAGATTCCCTGACTGTACCTACATGTCACTGCGCGGCAGCCGTTTCAAGACGCCAGGAATAGCAAGTTTATACTTCTTCGTAGGTACTTGTTAGAAAAATAAATAACGAGTACGTCATCTTATTTTTCTCCAGCAATCCTAAAGGACTTGAGTCAAAAATAATTATAAAAAATCGACTGCGAAAATCAACAGACTAGCAGCAATTTGTTTCTATTACATCATTACATTGATACTTAATTGGTTTGGTTAAAAGTTGCTTATAAAAATTTGGCGTCAAAATCAGCCGTCTACGTATAAACGGGTCGAATAAATACCAGTTCTATCCTCAATTTACAGAAAGCGAAGATCTTGCTTCGAAGATTGCGTCCCTCCGAGATGTCAGCATTAGGGCAGGGGCTTTGGCGTCCACTGCATCAGACCGCATCAAGGACTTGGCTAAACAGCTGGACAACCTGAAGAAGCACTGCACCAGCAAGGATGCTCCGCTTTGTGATACTGTCAATACTAATTCCTTGGAGCTCCAGTTGAAGTTTGATCTGGTAGGTATGATGGACAGTTTATAGTACAGTATAGTAAAGTATAGTACAGGTACAGTCGTGTTTTTTATTTGCAAAAAGAAAGGCTACAGCTTTTTTTATGGAGAATTCCTCAAATATTTCGTAATAATGTATGTTAGTTATTCTGTAAGATATCCTGAGTGGTGTCGGGATAGAATAACACTTCTTTATTTCTTCCACGGACGTCGTAAGACGCGACTAAGGAAGGTTTTGGTATGTTTTAGAAGGTTAGTAATCTATTACTATTATATTATACCTCTTTCATCTGTTTTCAAACCTGAAACTATGCTAGGTAGCTGAGAAGCGTGAAATATTCATTCCTAATCATGATTTTGTCTATGTCACGTTTCGTGTGCTCTGCCTACCTCATTTCAGAACATAGGCGTGATTATAAATATGTATGTTTGTAGATATAGATCTTTTGAAGTCAAATAAGTAAAGTACTTTTTACACCAGCTTTAGTCAGTGTAATACTGAACAAGTTTGTAAGATGTGCTTTTCTACTTCAGATCCTTCGAGAACAGCAGTTACTAGAGCTACGAAGTTTAGGAGTAGAGAACCTAACGCGAGCCATATTTTCTGCCAGGCAGGAGTTCCAAACCTTGCCCCATGCCATATCGACGCAAACTTCACAAGTCAGAGAAGGTAAATTACGACGCTAGATTTACCCAGTACTGCTCCGTCTCTGCTATTAAGATGATCTGGAGTTGATATGGTACATATGTCCTTATTCATGCAAGGCATCACGAACCGGTCGAAGGAATTTGATGCGATACGGGTACTGAATGGCTCTTCTAATTCTTTAAACATTGGTTTCTTTCTACGACGTCAGGTTGGGTAAATTTTAGTATTGAACCATTGCATTTTTTTGGCTCATGTAAAAGCAAAAAAGGTCTTTTAAACACGGCAATTCTTCCGTGGATCTCCTTAGAGATGACAAAGGAAAGTTAATAACTATTAATTAATGACTTATTAATCAGTAATCACGATACAGAACCCTTGTACTAAATCGCATGACATTTAGGTGAATTTACAATTTACTTCAATTCTTTAATAATAACCTAGAAATTAATTACGCAAGTTTTCCATATTTTCCGCAAATTTCACAGCAATTCTCCGTGACATAGAAGCGAAACGTCAGTCCGTGCAAGGGGCCGTCCGCGTCTTGAGCGACATAGTGCGCCATCTAACGGCCGGCCTTCACAGCGTGGTGCGGCAGTTTGAGTCCGTGCTCGCCAGAGTGCAGCGGTACGAGTTTTGGAGATGGACTGTTATGCTAGGTGTGTAAATGTTAGTGCTTTTCTACACATACCTACGCTTCTTTACCGAACACATTAAAGCATTATAATTGGCTAAATCGCGGTCAGCATTCAACTTTGTCAGCGATTTGACCAATCACACAGCTAGAACGGTGCGGTACGGAAAAATGTAAACGGATATAAGCCGCTTTATCTATCTTTTATCATACAAACAAACCGTGTGGCGTCGGGTTTAGAATAATACCTCTCAATTTTTGCCGTGGATGCCGTAGAGAAGACTAAGATTAAGGTATACCTTAGGCGACAGGTAAGCAACCTGTCACATTTATACCGGCCAACTCGAAACCTAAAAGTGGAAGCTATAAATGGCAAGGAGGCGTCAAATAGTCATGGTTTTGTCTATGCAGCGTTTCGTGTGTTCTGCCTACCCCATTTGAGAATACAGGCGTGATGTAACGAACAAAACCACCTAACAAATTTTATGTGAAATTTAAAAATAGAGTTTTTTTAACCTAAATTTGAAAATACTGCTCAAAAGTGAAAAATTGTGATGAACCTGAAATAATAAAAACCTGCAAATCCATTGATTAACAGTTAGTAGGAAATTTTGGAGTCGAGTGGTATTTTTGTAAATAAAACCTTATAAATTATTATGACATTATTGCGCTTCACTAGCCACAATTACGAAAATATTACCTGACTAACTCTAAATTATGTTCAACTATTTTTATACTTTTATACGTTATTTTTATACAAATCTTAATTTCTTCCCCTCCATTTTTTTCATAGATAAAATATTGTTAGAGGCGACCAATGAATTAAAAAAAATTAGGAATTAATTAGGTGATAGGCTAATAACCTGTCATTAATTACAACGTCTACTTCTAGCTAAGAAACGTGAAATAGTATTAGTTTTATCTACCTCATTTCTCTGCTTACCCCATTGGGTAAAAAAGACTTAACATTTTATCTATGTTCCTTATAAAATCTAACAGCAACATCATTTTCCTGTCTCTTAGCTTGCGTAGTGACCGTAGGATTTGTGATGACGTTCATACTCCTCGCGATGCTGTGTGGATGCGGCAACAGAAAGGAACACGGCAAACGAACATTACAAGTGTAAGTGAACCATGTAAACTATCCTTTTTATTTTTTTAGGCTTTTAAACAAGAATAGGTACACAGAAACCAAACGTAAGTAATCGTAACGTAAGTACCACAGGAATTGAACTCCGTACTTTAACATATACGTGCTTAGTCTTAGGCCAGGGTTTTTTGATTTTTGTATAATATTCTTGGTGTAACCCAAACTTCCGTTAGCACAAACATATGCACAAGCGCCATCTGTGGTGTGAACTCAAAACGACGTTCACTCTCTTTTGAGACATACCACCCTGCCCGGACTAGATTACTAGCTTTATTAAAGCTATAAGCGAAGATAGATTAAAAACTCGTTAGCTGTTGGCTAACAGTTAAAGCAAAAAGGAAAAAATAATAAAGGACTTACGTTTTTCGCTAATTTTAACAGCACGCATTTCTAAGTCCGGAGGGGTTTTAGAATTAACTTTGCGAAATTTTACTCCTAAAACGAGTATCAACATAAATCTTTTCGTTTCCTTCTTGATTTTCTTAATTAAGACTAAATGACGGGCGGGACGACCTGAATATACTTATTTTAAAAAGATTGGCAGGTGCAAGCCCGGGATAGAAAAGAGTGGCTTAAGGCCCTGAGCAGGCGACAGACTATCCGCGACGGACTTTTTAGTCTGTGAAAATAGAACCAAAATAGACCCCCAAAAAGTCCGGCCCACACCCACAATGCATACAATCCATGCAGACTTTTTGTGCGCCGTAGACTCGAAACACAAAAAGTATGTCGTCTGCACTGCTCCTAAAAAAGTGGAGGCCTTTACCCAGCGGTGGGATATACTATTAGCCAAAGACTAACTACGGATCTGGCGACGTGTCTAATATTTTAACTAGTACATGTGCGATGCAGTCAACATTTTTTTTATCGAGTAACATAAGACTTTATCTAGTAACATTGTTATTTTAGCATAAGTTATTTTAAGGCGATCAAAACGTATTTTTGTGATATTTTAAATAAATACATATATTATTCAGGTAAATGTACCAATGCTCGACGCCTCAACGCCCTGTAGATGACACCCATCTGTCACCTGTCTTATTATGACATAAGGTTGCAAGTGCCATGTATTAGATCAGTGACGAACACAGGGACGCTTACCTTATTTAATATTAAGTCATTCATTCTTGTAAAGGGATGTTCTTAGTTTACCTCCTCACTACACTTAACAGTTCGTATACATTTCCGCGATTTGACAAAAAAATAACCCCATGAGTTACGGCTATAAACAGATAATGAATGTTCGCAGGTCTGCTGTCTGGATGTGCGTGGCATCCCTTATTTTATGGGGCGCTGTATCCGCCATTTTTGTTATTGCGGGCCATGCTGAGGTAAGATTCACATTCTTTAGGCAAGGGTGAAAGTTACAACAACAATGGTTCCTTCGTCAGTATAAATGCTTGACAGGTTGTTTTCTTCATTAGTAACTCAAATTAAATTATATCGTGTTTGGTTTGACATAATACAATCAGTGTCATAACATTAGATGTTTAACTTAGAGATAATTAAAATTTGATTTTTCGGTACCTTCAAGCATGTCCAGGTCAAAGCGTCACTCCTCTTTGAAATTCATCGCCAAAAAATGTCTCAAAATACGTGTCATGTTTAGCTTCTCGTTACCAATGAGACGGATCGACAGAAACACATTTTCATGTTTTTTTTCACCATCCTTTTACCGCGGCAACTGGATGACTTCATTTCTGCTTGCCGTTCTGGATGTCCTTAATTCTGGAACAATGCATATTGTCTACTATCCCTGTAGTTGTGGACATAAACCAGTATGTGATAGGTACATAACTCATTCACCAGTACAGCACCAAGTCCACTTAAAAAAACCCTTTTAAAGTCTACAAAGTTGAAATTCCCTCTTAGAGATGGGCAAGAGAAAAGAAAGGATTTCGATGAATTTGCATGAGTTTGGGGGTCTGTCATGCGAACAAAAGCGCATAGTTACGTATAATAATGATGACAATGCAGTTTTTTTGCAGGTTTTCGTGTGTCGAGCTCTTTGGGATAGTCCACAATACGAAACGTTGTCAGCTCTTCTGGACCGACCCTCACCTCTCCTTGCAGACAAAAGAGGGTTTTTTGATGCCTTATTCTTGGACTTGGAAAATGTTACCATCGACGTATCTGTCAAAGACGTTCTCAGGTACCTTTCTCAAACAATAATAGTTACATACATTACTAAATAATTAACAAGGCATTTCAGTTAAACAGCGCCCTCGTGAAAATATTGTCAGACTTTAATCTAATTAAAAACAGATCGTCGATATAAAATAATTCAGAGTTATTTGACAAAATTCTCTTACGGTAAAATGATTATTATAAAATTGTTTTGTAGAATTAAATTCCCCGTCAAGCGAATAAATTCACCAGAAACCGTTAAATTTCAAAGGCTTAATTCTCGTGCAAATAAATACCACGAAAACGAATAAATGGTAAACAATTTAAGCCGGTTTCCTTAATTAGACTTAGGTAGCTATTAAAACAATTTATTCTGAATCTTAAGTCACATCTACCAACTCTCCAAAGAGTAAAAAAGTAAAAACACACCATATCACACTATAGATGGAGAACTATTATCGTGGAAATTTTGTTTAATTTCTGGCTTTAATAAACATGAAAAGCATACAACATGAAAAAGTGAAAATGAGTTTTGAGTTTTATTTTCGTTTATTGCAAGGGATATTCAACAGAAGGATAACCTCGTAAGGCCCAACGTCCTATTTTTAGGACTGCAAAATGTAGTCCTTGCGGCCCGAGTAAATTTTAAAATTCATCAATTAGCGACCCAGGGTCCTAAAATTAGGACATTTTCTTTAATCGCATACTAGTCCTTAAATATTGCGTAATACGGTTCCTCTTTGTTTTTAATGTGTCAATACTGAAGGCAGCCATTTTGTTAGCTGTCAATTTTGACGTTTGACAATCATAAACATGACTTTTGCCTCGTGGAGGTTGAACAACTTGGAGAACTCGCGGCAGCGTGGTAGTAAATCCATTTGTTTCATTAAAATCTTCAATTGTGTTAACCTAAATATAATTGAAATTGATTGTTAAAGGTCTATTTTACATCCATTACTTAATATTTTAGTCCGGCGTGAATTACTTTAAGTAGGAGACGCAAGAAAATTTAAATGTCCTAAAAATAGGTCGATGGGATGTTGTTGCATTTGTTGCATGATACAGTTATGTCATAAATTTAGAACATTGGGCGTTTATTTTGTGTGATTTCTTGTTATAGGCTTGATGGATTAGATGATGGATTAGAAATATATCTAAATCTTAATGATTCCAACATACATGTTAGTGATTTCGATGACCATATAGAAGATGCTGATTTTCAACCCCATAGGTCTGACCTGGCTTTTATTGAATCTTCATCTTCGTCATCTGAAGATGTAGATGATGTTGTTTCTCCTGAGACTCGACTGTCATTGCTACATCTGAAGAACCTCAAACATCACGCCGTACTCGTAGAGCTTCAAGGACTCGACACTACCAATAACAACGAGTTTTCGTTCGAAAAATATGACTGACAGCCTGATGTACACTCATATTTTCGGCAATTTCCCAATTAAATATCATCCCAACGACCTTAATTTAGGACACGTTTTTTTTAACAAATTTTATATTAGTAGTGTTTATAATACTCACCTTTACAATAAATGTTAAAACATCAGCTTGAAATATGCCATTTTCAGATTTTATAGCAATTTAAAAGTCCGGGATGCTAGTATAAGGGTTTAAAATTAGGACACTGGGTCTTTATATCAAACGTCCTAAAAATAGCTTGGGCCTTACGAGGATAAAGTTATGATTTTATGAAATATATTGTAGGTAAAGGTGGAATTATTATTTTCTAGGGACTGCGAAAAAGACCGGCCAGCATACATCGTCTTCCAATTGGACAAAGTTCTTGACGTCAACAAGGAGACTTCATATTTCGAGTGGGATAAACTTCAGATCGATTTTGCCGGCCTGTCGTCGTCCATCGACGTTCGGTTTTTGAAAACGATATCAGTTAATTTCAACAAGTTGTTAAACCGAATTTTACAAGTTTCTGATGTCGACTTATCCAAATACAGGTAAATTAAGCTAAATTAAGTCACGAGTATTGTATTGGATTATAAAAGAAATCATAACGTGTTTAAAGAAAACTCCATTATGTTTCTCAAGTTACTATTATGTACCTACTTAGAATAATTATCAGGGTTAGTCATATTCAATAAGGTTACCGCCTTATTTAGGTTTCCCTACATATAGGGTAATACGGTTAATCAAATGATGAGCTTTTGTGGTTCTCGTCTAGATGCGCTTTTATGACGAGTAATAGCTATTGAAATAATGAAGCTAACTGTATAGGATGAACATGAACCCACTATTTTAACTATTTTCAGGCAGGAATATAATGGACCAGTAGTAGGTAAAGATTTGCCGTCTCTCGTCGATCAACTGGAAAACATAGGAGCCCAGGTTTCTGATTTGACTACAGCTGGGAGACTGGAAACATTGGGTAAATATAATAACTTACCTACTTTTGTTTGGTCCTTTCAAAGTACCTATGAAATATTAACGAGTATGTAAAGTTTACTGGATAAATAAAACGATGTCTTTAGATAATATCACAATTCTTAAAAAATAATTGCCCCAGACATGCATCTCCCGTTGTTACTAATTAGTTGAACTGTGATTAGAAAACTGTAACTAGACATTTTTTTTAGCATCACGAACTCAAAGGCTGCACGTGACAAATATAAAGCCCCTGGAACAGTTAAGGGCTGACGTGGTGTACAAACTGACGGAGTTGGAGCTACAATTGCAGCCATTTAGGAGGAAGCTCAATATATCCTTAAGCCACATCTATACAGCGCAATATTATATCGACAACCAGGGAGAAACTATTGCTCATAAGGTATTATTGAAATTGCGTCTTTAGGTAAAAATTGCCAATGGCCATTATTGTCACACAGAAACAGTGCTTGTTCTAACATTGATTCAAATCACCAACCTGTATAACGGAATTCTTGGAAGTAATTGACAACATACTTAATTCAACAAGCTTAATTCCCATAAAAGTATGCAGAAATTGTTTTTTTTCCATTTGCCAAGATCCTGATATACGTCTTTTCACTCATCTACATTAATTATTCTCTTCATACGTGTTTGTCAGTTGTTGGTAGCCATGATCTGACGTTTCATGCATTTGGAAGGACTGAATATAATGTATACAGATAAATAGATTACTTATCATACATAACCACTTACTTGTCAAATACAAAACTTAGGAACAAACGTTAGCACATTCATAATGATGCAAAGTTTTGTCCCGACAATCAAACTACGATTATGGCTAGATGTCAAAAAGTAACATGATGATGGTAAAGATGATGTTGATGATAACGTTGTTGATGTTGTTGTTGTTGATGATAATGATGAAGATGATAATGATGTCGATGATGTTGCTGATAATGGTAATCAAAACGATATGAACATGCATTTACACTCACAGAAAGTATCCATGTACGTCTCCCGCCTTGTGTCCCACGTGGCCGGTTGGCGGACGCACGCGCTTGCTGCGGCTGGCAAGCATGCTGCCAAGTGCCGGCCCCTGTTCAACGTGTACGAAGCAGCCAGAACCTTGCTGTGCACCAGATACGTGGGGTCATTGGTGAGTCTGGTCAAGCCAGTTGGAGCCATGAAGACTCAAACACACTGATTTTTTTAAAAGAAATTAAACTATCATAAAATGTTTTCATAGTTAGTTTTTAGTCACCAAAGTGTTGACCAGTAAGTTGTGGCTGCAGCATAGGCTACTAAGGCTAGCGTTCTAGGTCTCGGCGAGGTAAGTAAGCACATTATTTAATTTACGTAAATAACAAAATAAATTTTTAAATGGGCTATTTAGCCTTGTAGAACATCCTGCATCTGTAAAAAACAATCCGGACCATTCAATTTTTTTAACGCAAACGTCCTTAAAGTCCACGCCCATTTTAAAGCAGCCATTTAATTTATTTGACACGATTTATAGCGATTTTTTACGGAATATTTTTAAAGGTTAACTTGTTTAATTCACTTATCTATTTTAGCCTACGATCAATCAGCGTTTACTCATTATGAGATCAAATTCCTTCGATTTCCAAATGCCGAAATCGTTAAGGTTGGTCATCTGTCTTTTATGCTAAGCAGACAAGTTCTGTCATTAATTAGGTTAGTTTATTACTCAAAACCTTCATTTCTATCTCAATTTAAATTTATTTTGACATTAATAATAACAGAATAACCGTGTTACGTTTTTTTTTATAAATTTGCGTTGTCTAGCTGCTAAGTAGCATATGATAGAGATAGGTAAAGATATAGTAATGTTTATTTTCATTTCAAAAGTTATTTGTCCGAATTAGTTAGTTTAACTATGTCTAGAAAGTATTTAAAACCCTGTCGCTGAAACTATTCAGTGGACTATGTTGATCTCGTTAAAACTTTGCTTAGACGAGCTTTCGTGGTGCATTTGAGTCTAATTTATCTACAGTTCTCTGTTCGTTTAGTTCAATTCTGCACTGTTTGGCAGATTTGGCGATCCTTGTGCAAACAAGTTTGCCCCGCTATTGATGCAACAATGTTTTAGTATACGTACGTACCTATACTATTTACATACGTATTTTTGGATTTGGTAAAAAAATACAAAAGTACCAACTCCATCTTAGTTTCATCTAGTAAACCTGGGCCTTTTTATCTACTTGACCAGGTAGGCTGATTTAGGTTTAATATTAAACAGTTCTATATTTATAGCGAATGATGTAGGTACCTACTAAAGTATGAGTTTAATAAAACGTGTATCGTGTATGTATACAGATGAACTACAAATTTGTCATAATTTGATTGAAATACTTATGTTCCAGTTGTTTTTTTTTAAGAACAACCTGATACAATTGTCTAGTAGTTTTATCAAAAACGAGATATTTTGAGAAAAATCTGCAACCAATTCCAAAAGAAATTGTAACCAGATATATGAAGCGGTTGAAGCGTTCAAATAATACTTAGCTGCAAAATGTTCACACCCACTTACCATCATTTTTCTCCGTAGCATGGCTGGTGGGTCTGCGGCCTTCTTCTAGGAGTGTCATGGTGTACGGCTCTCACCCCTCTCTGTGTACAGTTGTGGCGGGCTTACGGACGGAAGATCAGGGCACAAGAAGCCCTAACCCTCACCAACTTAGGATCTGGGTCAGTAACACTAGTGTTTCCAAAATTACTCATAAATGTTAAGTGACGAGAAGTAATTATGTTCGTGTCAAATTTTACATTGATAAAACTAATTGTCTTTGTCAAATGATAATGTATTTTGTTTATACTACGTTTGTCGAACTATTTAAAGAATAGGTCACTGTCGAACACTCATTATTTGGAAAAGCTTACAGGCTTTTATTTAGTTTAACCAGTCCTGGTGTTCATTTGCTTGACTTACAATTTATTAGGTTACAATTGGTAAAAACACAATCATCAAAGAATGATTTGTATCGAAAACTTATTTTTTGTTGGTTTGGTATTTATGAATTTGGCTGTATTTAAGTGTCAAACCCGTTATCATTGTATGAAATGTACGAAGTTAAATGTTTTTTACAAGAAAGTGCTCTCTTTCAGTCAGCAAGAGACTCCCACCACAGCACTCTGTGACGGTAGTGCGTGGAACACACCTGGGTTAGTTATACGTATTATATTTTACCTTTTAACTACCATTCCCTATTTTACTATAGTTTACTGAAGTCCATGTTTTAAAATTACTATTGTAAAGTAACTATGGACAGTTTTGTTTCAATGAAAAAAAACACTATACCTAGCAGAAAGTATTTTTGTATATTAGTCCTATTAGTACCCAAGACGATGTAAATGCATTTTTTTTACAGACCGCCCCCAAGAAGCGACAGTTGGTGATGAGTGATTACGAAAAAGTTAGCGCAGTTTTGTTTAGAAGCACAAACTGTTTACATATTCAGTTGAGCAACTTGACTTGAAACTCCAAGGAAGTCTGAGAAGGAAACTTTTTCTCGGGCCTGGTGTGAATAACGAGCTATCTAAAATTAGTTAATTTACTAACAAGTAGATATACAACGCTTTTCGCTTTTTTGTATTGACATTTGATTAATTATTATCTTAGTTTATTAGTAACAATACAATTAGAATTTAATATGGAGAGGATTTTGTCCTTATTAAATAAGATCATAATTTGGTTTAAGTTGTTGCAATAATGGCTAAAAAAACTTCATGCCATGCTAATTCTATAATTGTAATGTTATGTATGAAAGCTATTCTGTGTAAAATTTTACTTTTAATAAAGTTTATTTACGCTTTTCTATTTAAGTTTATGTGACCAATGAATAAAATAAACAGTTAACAACCTCTGAATGGTCATTAAGTGACCAGTGACTGAATGACCAATGGGAAGAACCAGTTGCATTATATTTGAGAGTTATGCAGAGTTAAGATTAGTTCTACTCTTTCCAATGTGCCAACATGTAGATAGACACAATACATCATTAGTTAATAAAAATGTTGTATGACATATTAAAATAAATGAAATATTTAAAGAGCCTTTTAAGTTATTCGCATAAACCTAAGTCCAATTTTTATAGTTTTCAAAACAATTTCTCAAATGGCAAAATAAAAATTCCAAATTTTTCTCGCTTTTGAACAAATAAAAAACAAATTGTTTGGTAACCCGTGACATGTATGAAATCTATCCAAATATGCGACGAACAGATATCCTTGTCAATTTCTTTTGTAGTTATTTTCTCACGTGATGTCATGTTAAGAATAATGTCTCTCCATTTTTCCTCGGATGTCGTAAGAGGCGACTAAGGAACTAGGTTAAGGTTTGCTTTAGGCGGCAGACTAGCAATCTGTGACTACTATTTTATTCGACTTTCATGTATGAAATTGTATGGATACGAATGTTCGTATCCATACAATTTCCATGTCTGTATTCTTTAATGCATAACGGTTAGCATAACTTTAGGGTCAAAAAAAGATGGACGAAGTGCAATAGTGACAGGTTGCTAGCTTGTCGGCTAAAACATACCTAAACCTTTTTTAGTCTTAAGACATTCAAGGAAGAAGTTTGCTTTCCTAAATCCAACACACGTAGGTATTCCTCTTTCATTTGTATGTTTAAACCTAAAATTAAGTATGCCAAAGGTGGTTACGAAAATGTATGTACTTAGTTTAAATTTGACTATGTAACGTTTAGTGAGCTCTAGCTACCCAATTCGGGAATACGGGCTTGTACACAAAACCGCGATGCGACGTCGCATCGCAAAAACCTGCGAACTCGCTACTCAACTAACCTTACAAATTGCCGGTATTTTGCGAATTTGCGGCGTCGCGTCGCATCGCGGTTTTGTGTACAAGCCCTACAAGCGTGATATTTTTGTATGTAATACAAGATAGCTCTGTACACAAATGAGAACAGCTGAACTAAGCATTGCTTTATGCAAATAAAAACAATTACCTGCGCTTACGCAAGCTCGGATGTAAACGAATCTTGTCCACTCGTCGACCGGTTAACATTTCGCGTGGCCTCCCCATACAATATGTTGCAACGGCTAGATGTAGATCGGCTTATTGTGAGTGTGAGCACATCGATTGATTGAGATAGCACCGACGTGTTTTGGGATTACTTTTGTACATACTTTTGCTGATTGCGAATGGTGTCAGGTAATTCGATGTAAATATCGGCATGTGCACATGGACCGAATTCACACAATACCTTCAAGCCTCTTTTCCACTTTTACCAATATGCGTAAGCAGATTCTACTTGTTGCGATCCTGGCATACCTGTTTCGCTTCATCCACATTCATCAATTTCAGCACATTTGCTCGTCGGACTCTTGACCTGACCATTTTTTCAAAATGTTCCCAATTTCACAATTTTTTTCAGTATTTCTACCTTTACACTAGCTCGTTCCCTTCTCGCCCTATTCCTCATTCAATCTTCCGGTGATCTTGAACCAATATTAAAATTATTGTAACTTTAAATTAAGATAACATTAGTTCAATCCATGAAGAACACATAGATAAAATTTCAAAATAGGAGAAGTAGATAATGATGTGCTTAATCGTGCTAATCAGCAGTAGGTATTTGTTGTCTGTTATGGCGTTATTAGTATCATCTTCGTTTAATTCTATAAAACATTATGACTTGGACGTTAAGTTTTAAACACTTAAGATTTGCTGTACAACTTATTCAAATATTTTACTTATGCTTAATTATTAGCAGCTTTTAAGTTACAATAAAATTAGCAAGAACTGTTAATTAATGTTATAACTCGTATTACCGCAATAAAGTTTAAATTTTCATTATGTTTAAAAGTAGTTACCTACTTACATTACTATTTGTATCAAGTTTCTTCTTTCTCCAAAGTGACCATTTATAAAGTCCTTGACCTTTCAACATCGCGCATAACCTTCATGCCATCTCATAATAAATAACTGGCCGTCAACATTTCAACTCCTAGTGCAAGTTCAAAAAGTCTAAGAATCCAATTCAATCACTACAATTTATTCAAGGGCGCTTTTTCCCACTTGAAACGTATTCCAATTAATGTATTCAAAAGGTTTGAAAGGGCCGTTGACTTGCAAAAGCTTCTTATCTCTAAAGGCGGGATCGTATTTTTGAACTCGTATTGACAATGTGGCTTTGTGTAAACTGAATTAGGGTCATGAATAAAGTGAATTCGGTTCACGGTGATGCAGGGGTGTCTAGTCGAACTTTAATCACAAGCCCAACTCGGGTACCGTTTGTTTTTCACTCCCGGTAATAAAGTTTTTTAACAAGCAATAGTTTTGAGTTTTAAAATGAGATTGTATTGAGTAGTTACATTTTACTTGGTAATTTTGTTAACTTATCACGGGGTGTTGTCTCGTGGTAGAAATCGAGTGACAAAAATGTCTAAAGATTGAGATTTTGTTTATTTGCGCTGCACAAAACAGCAGCCTGTAAAAAACTAATCCCTACCAAAACTATGACATTTTCGCCCGCTTAACAGATTCATATGACTCATCTTTCATAATGTGTCTCGAGAAACGACGTAAGGATACTTTTTATCTTGGAAAAAATTACAGCTTCAGAAACATTATTTTCTAAATTAAATTGAGGTCTCTGTAATATGGTTCCTCATAATTATTAAACCGAAGTCAGTCCACTGGTCGATAAAATTAATATTCATACTCTTCTGAAAAATGAAATCTTTGCGACAAGATAACGGGGTCTACTCATGGGTCACTATGTTTTATCTGGGGTGGCCAGCAATTAAACCAATTTTACCCAGATAGATTTGTGAGCAGCAGCAAGTTTTTAAACAAAAAAAACCTGCGCGTGCATTATCATCTAGCTTCAATTCCCTAAGGCAAGACAAAAATGTAATCAATCACCAGGAAGAAACATTTTAAAATCTTTGATGCTTTTTAATCAATAAAATGAAATTATTGGGCCCACATAAGTCTATTTCATGTAACGGAAAGCTTTAAATATCTTTTGAAATGGAAACCTCTTCTTCACCACATTGCCAAATTAGTTCTTTACTTTTATTATTTTCTCATTTTATTCCACAAAAACAAAACAATTAAGAAGAAATAATAATAATAAATATAACTAACTTAAAAACTAAACTAAATTTAAAAATGGGCACCCCCGAGGCATGGTCCCAAAGACGCTGGCAGCGTTTCCTCGCTGAATCGCAATGCTCTACGTCTAGTGTGTTGAAAACGATGATGGACTCGATAGCGATTCCGTTTGCGAGTTATCGCAAAATTGTATGGAAACTGAGACAGCGTCACCAGCGGAACGTTTGCACAACTGCCGCGGTCGAAACATCTCCATACAATTCCGCGATAATTCGCAAACGAAATCGTTATCGAGTCTATCACCGTTTTCAATACACTAGACGCTCTGATGCGTTGAGCGAGGAAACTGCCAGCTCTTCGGTCTCCAGTTGTATCAGCCAGGCGCTTGGAGAGCTCTTTTAAAAGATTGGTGGCGCTGGGATTTTATATTTGATAAATTGATTTGCAATTTGTGAGTATTATTACGTTATTACTAAGGATTCGGTGGCACACTCATATTAAAAAATAAACACATAATTCCCGCTTTCTGCTTTTTATTTTTATTGAAGTTTATAATTATGTGATTTTTGATGCACTGGGTCCTAACCTAACGACACTTAATTTTAAACGTAAAAATAACATATTTGATACAATTAACACGTAAATAAAGTTTCGTTTGTGACTGCACATAATAAGGCTCGTGTCTTTTTATAAAATAAACTATAAAGCTTTCATAAACTACACTCGTATATTAAGCCTTTGACAATGAAATAACATAAATAACTACTAACAACGACTGTATTTACCCAGCCAAAATGTCATTCAGGTTACCCTTTAGGTCCACCAGTCTAATTATTCCGATTTAATCTCAAAGGTTAGTGGCATTATGCAACAACTTACGAATATTATGCTGCCTTGGCACAGAATTTTTACAATATATAATTAGCAAGAAGTCGGCACGCGAGCTCTAAACATTGTTATTATGCTAATATATTTCATACTTTATGCAGATTCGTCTTTATAGACTGCGACTGTAGAAATGAGGCGGATCTGGTTACATGCATTATTCGGTACTAAGAAAATGTACAATGACCTCAGCTTTCATTTAGGTTTCTTTTTAACTCATAGAGTCTAGTCGCCGTCTCCGTCAAACTAGAATTCGATTAAGATTTCACCTTTTGCGCGTGTGGTGTTAAAATTATTAGAAAACAACTTCCTATTTTTTTCTCTCCAGGTAGTAAAAGACTCTACTTATAATGTATCACGCCTGCATTCTCGATGATGTAGGCAGAGCACTCGAAACGCTACATAGTAAAAACTAACTTCCTATCCGCTTGTAGCATATTTTTTGGGTTTTAAGTGAGGTATAATAGTGACGTATTGCTAGCCCGCAACCTAAATATACCTTAACCTATTACCTTAGTCACCTCTTTCGGCATCTACGGAAGAAATGGAAAGTTGTTATTGCAAGCCTGACACCACACGGAGGGGAGTTATTCTAAACCCTACATCACACAGACCGAGTCAAAAAAAACTCCTGTGCTTAAAATAAAATTGTGCATCAATTGTATCCTCTATAGTTAATTATAAAATATGAAACAAATTCCATGCCATTTGTAATTTGGAAAAGCTATGCCTTTAACTTCCTTAATCAAAACGAGCCGGCGTAATTGCAAGGAGTTCGCAAGACAGAGGCCTATTTTCATTTCCTTATTTGTACCGGCCAGATTATTTAGCTAACATAAGTTTCAAAGTTATGATTTTACGAGTATGTACCGGATTATGTTTTCGCAATACATTTTCGAGACTTGTTTCTAAAAAAAACAAACAACTAAATATTAGCCTGTAGTCCTGTGTGGTGTCGAGATAGAATAACACTTTTCCATTTCTTCCGTGGATGTGAAATAAAAACTAAACGAATTTATGCAGAACGATGCATATCATGGTAGCCGTGATAGCCCAGCGGTTTGAACTGTGGCCTCTCAAGCAGAGGGTCGGGGGTTCAAACCCCGGGCTCGCACCTCTGAATTTTTCAGAATTTATGTGCGATATCAAATTTGATATTTATCACGAGCTATTCGGTGAAGGAAAACATCGTGAGGAAACCTACACACAGCGACGAAGTAATTCAACGTTGTGTGTGAAGTTCCCAATCCGCACTGGGCCCGCGTGGGAACTATCACCCAAGCTCTCTCATACTTAGAGGAGGCCTGTGCCCTGCAGTGGGACGTATATAGGCTGATGATGATGATGCATATTTACTTCCAGCAAGATAGCGAAAAGTGAGTTCTACGCACACGAAGTCGCGTACAACATTCTAGTAAGTATAATGTAAAACTACATACATACAACATACAATTACGCCTGCATTCCCAAATGAGGTAGGCAGAGCACACGAGAAGTGACATAGACAAAACCATGATTATGACTATATCACGCTATGCAGCCACTTCTGGCAAAGTTTTAGATTTCCAAAGATGGAAAAGGTAGAATAGCCTGTCGCCTAAAGCATATCTAAACCTATTTCCTTAGTCTGTCTTACGACATCCACGGCAGAAGTGGAGAGGTGTTATTCTATCCCGACACCACGCGGCAAAAACTACTAGGTTTAAAAAGTGAAATCTAAAGTAGAGGTATATTTTAGTAGGTAGAAAACTTGTCGCGAGTGCCGTTCACCACATTATTCATCGGCATCTCATTCATGAAGATGAGCAGCCTTGACCCACCAGTCACTGACACAGCCTTATCGACTCGTGCGCATCTCCGTTACGTCACGCGATGCGCTGGGCGGTCATCGAACTTTGAACTACGTTAAGGTTTAATTCTATTTAAGTGATACAAAGTTTGGATCGCATTGTTTTTAACCGACTTCAAAAAGAAGGTATTCAATTCTGCTGTTTTTTTTTACACTTCTCGACTTAATTAGCTGTTGTGGTAGTGGTACGCTAAGTTTTATCGAATGAACAAATGTCCTACTCTTACTAAGCATGCGCGAAAGAGACGACAAATGTTAATGTTGCGACAACTGCTAGCCTCTGAAATTTTGCACACTTGTATTGAATTACCCGTGTGGTTTCGGGTCTAGAATAACACGTCTCCATTTTTTAAGTGGATATCGTAAGAAGCGACTAAGGAAATAAGTTTAGGTAAGTGTGCTTTAGAAGACATCAGACTGTCATTATTATACTTCTTCTTCCAGCTGTTTCCAAACCTAAAATTATGCTAGAAGTGGCTGCGAAGCGTCAAATAATCAAAATCATGGTTTTACATGGCTTACCCCAATTGGGAACATTGTCATAATGCGTGATTGTATGTAGGTATAAAAAGAAAGAAAGAAAGAAAGACATTTATTGACAACAATTTGACACAGACATAACAATTAACTTATCTAAAATACATAAATTTGCCTAAATAAATAAATAATAGTAACTTAAAATGTGCATTTATGTATGTTGTATAGAATGACAATTCAATGTCAGTCATTTTGGGACTGATCTGTCAGAGCTGTAAAGAGACCATAATAGGGATTGTGTAATAAATGGTATACTTACGTATCTTCATGAAACCATACGCTCATATTCGATGCTCTAGGAACGCGACAAAAAACCTCAACAAACAATTTACTGGGTATAAAAATTGAGAAACGCGGTAGTAAATTATAAGTATGTAAGAAACTTTAACAATTACGTTTACAAGGATTCGGTAAAGCAATAAAGAAAAACAGAACTCAACACAAATAGAAGGAGTTTGGTTTGAATAATAAATGTTAGGGAAGTTCTGGTAGAATCGTACCTATATGAATTTTATTTATGTAGTTGTGGAGGCTTCAGGATTTCGACGGGAATTTTCAGACATTTTGTGGGCAGTGTTGGGTATCGTGCAATGATAAGTTCGTCGTTAATTACAATAAAGGTTTTACTAGTACTGAAATACAATCACAATGTTAACACTAAGCGAAACGTGGGACAGTTCCGTGACGACTTGTTTACTGGTTGGCGTCTCCAGCAAGCGTGTTCATGCCAGGACCCGCCGGTAACGTCCCGACTCTGTCGAAGCGCGCCAAAATACCATGGTTGTTCTTTTTAAAATTCTTTCATGTGGAAAAGGCAAAGGCCTGGAAGCCATACAGCCAAGTCTTCTTATACCATGGTCGGCACCAGATGGCGTGCTTGCGTTCCGTTTAGCGTCCACTCATTTCCGGTCACGACACGGCCAGCCTGTGCGACACACGTCCTCGTGTGTTAGTCTGTAACCAAAAATGAAACGCAAAGTTTTCGTTCGGCCCATCCTTAATAATTTACACAACGTAGGTTTTCAATTATCTACTTAGTTCCATTCTAGTAAACGCAATATTACACAAAAAGAACTTTTACAATCATTCTAAGTCAAAAATAACATAGTTTGTTAATCAAAGCTCAGACTGTCAAACAACACTTGAAGGTGACTGAGACCAGGTACCCATGTGTGACTTTCGATTGCCAGTCAATCAAAATCACATAAATCTGATTAAAGAAATCATTCTCCAGGTATCGCATTCGTGGTCCAAGCTTTTACAAAGCTCCAGCAAACGCATTTGCTACACAACCTTCCCCTCGGGAAGTCCGAGTCACCCCGTGACTCTATGATCTTTGCTACAAGGCAAGATCCGACTGTACCACCCAGGACTACCGCCTATCGCCTACCCACGGACTACCTCAAAGAAGGCAGATGCCGATTTCTATCAGGCTACGACTACGGTATCCTGGTACAGTCTCCGACCACACGAATCGATACTCCCGGCATGTAATTAATTATCTGCCATTTCGTCATCTATCTCAGCTTCGTCTACAGTCTCAATAGGTACCGGGCCCTCAGGCATCTTCCTAATACGGTCATGTGCGTATTTGTAGGTACGCTTATTAACCAAAGACTTCAAAACATATCTGTCTCCTTCTAAGACCTCAATTATTTGAAACGGTCCTCTGAACTTAACATCTAATTTCGTTTGATTACGTTCCTCGTTCTCAATCAAAACAAATTCACCTACGGAAAACTTACTCACGCTTGCCTTATTACTATCAAAACGTGTCTTATTATAGCTCGCAGATTCTTGTATGCCTTTAGATGCCATTTGCCTAACCTCACTAAGATCTAAATACGTTTTCATCATCGTTAGCCATCAGATCTAAAGGACGCGCTACCTTCCCTATTAAAAGCTCTAGTGGACTAGCTTTTGTCTTTTGTAACTCTACTAATGGTACAGTTAAGTGCAAGATGTAACGTCACCGAGAAAGTCTTGCCACGATTTACCTTTGTCAGTCTCTACACCGCAGTCAACATAGATTTCAAAATGCTCATTATACGTTCTACTTGACATAAAATTTGCGAAGTACTTTTTACATTGTGATTGCCGATACCAATCAATGAAACCACATTATTGATTCGTTTGCCTCTGAATTTAGTTACCAGGCTTTCATTTAATAACGAACAATCGGCTCCAGAATCAAAATGAAATTTGTAACACTCACCGAAGTGATTTAACGTTCCTGTTGGGGACTCAACCTCGCACAGGTTGACATGCTTCTCCGCCGGGGCTGCGGCGCTGGCCACGTTGGTCGTGCAGCGACTGGCAATGTGACCCTGGGTCCCACATTTGAAGCAAACCACAGCGCTGCCTCCAGGTTGTTGCCGCTGACCGGTACTAGTCGCGGCCGGAGCAGCAGGTGGTTTCTTCGCCTCAATCTTCTTCGTACGGCAATCCGCATGTTTATGTCCGAGTTTTCCACAGGCATGGCACTTGATCTTCGTTATTTTCAGTTGCACGAATTGATCCCACTTCTGATGTGGAGGCTTCAGGATTTCGACGGGAATTTTCAGACATTTTGTGGGCAGTGTTGGGTATCGTGCAATGATAAGTTCGTCGTTAATTACAATAAAGGTTTTACTAGTACTGAAATACAATCACAATGTTAACACTAAGCGAAACGTGGGACAGTTCCGTGACGACTTGTTTACTGGTTGGCGTCTCCAGCAAGCGTGTTCATGCCAGGACCCGCCGGTAACGTCCCGACTCTGTCGAAGCGCGCCAAAATACCATGGTTGTTCTTTTTAAAATTCTTTCATGTGGAAAAGGCAAAGGCCTGGAAGCCATACAGCCAAGTCTTCTTATACCATGGTCGGCACCAGATGGCGTGCTTGCGTTCCGTTTAGCGTCCACTCATTTCCGGTCACGACATAGTGATATTGTACTGTATGACAGGATGTAAAGGTAGGTATGTAAATTCCGATTACTTTTAAAATGATTTTATTTCCGGATTCAAGTTGTTCTAAAGTAATGTAAACATATTTTTTTTTTTTTTTTAAACGTTTGGTTCTTACATGTTCAGAAGAGCTTTATCCTTATCCTTACACAATCCCATCGTGATCTGACACTTTTCTCTCATTTTATGGCACAGCTTTTTCAACTCTACTACTACTAAGTACTACATACCTACTCTTTTTTCAACTCCGGACGCAAAAAGTAGAATGTTATAAGTTGACTTCAATGTCCATCGTTGCAGTTTATAAAATTATGTTTATCGCGATGAGTCTTAATGAGGTTACTTAATCGAAATCTGATCAATAGTGTTTAAAATATTGAAGCTTAAAACTAAAACTTCGAGCGTTTCCTAACGTTTTAATCAGTTAAATCGTGATCGTGTCGATTTCTAATTTTTAATCACTTAGTTTAAACCTAGTTTGAAAGTACACTTTAGACATATCTTTAGCTTAATTTAGCATAACAAGCTCTTACATTACCTAATAATATTCGTGATGATTCATTTCAAAACAAAACCGCCCACGAAGTACCTGCCAAATTACAATGACCGACAACTGCACTCGTAGCTTCTTTGCACGTGGGGGCACTTTTAACACGATTACACAACAGACGGGTTTGGCTGACCTTTCGCCACAAAAGTGTGGCCGATCTAGATCAGTTTGCTAGATAGGTTAACGCGTACGTCTGGGCCTGGCTGGGTTGCAAAATGTACATGCAACTAACCATGACAAATGTGAGTCACTTGATACTTGTATCAAGCGCGAACGCTCGGCGAAACGATAACTCATATGGTACGGCAATATCTTGACATATAGGGTCTGTACGATGAGGCAATATCTTAGTCATTTTTTTTGTAAATAGTTCTTAAATTTGTCCCACAGCTGGGCTGCTCGTGTGGAGTTGGGTTTAGTTAGAGTAACCCTTATAAATTTCTTCCACTGATTCTGTAAAAGGTGACTAAAGAAATAACCAGGTAAAGTTATACTTGAGGCGACTGGCTAGCAACCTATCACTATTGTAAAAAGTTTCACCTCTCTGCTTAGCTCATTTGGGAATACAGGCGGGCGATAAAGTCGTCTGGTTATCTAACAATTATTATTAGTTGAAAATGACAGCAAAAATCTGCAGCCGATTAGGATAAAATGTAGACACGTAAAAGATATAAAATAAAAGTTGTCTGAGTTTTAAGTTGTAATCAAAATATTACTTTGTTATGCTATCATGCAATTAGCATACTTCTATGTATTTTGTACATTATGTACAACTGCATAATTATGCAGAAAGGTATTAGGTAGATACCTATTAAAGGCTATATTTAGTTACACTAACAAGCATATTAACGGAGTGCAGCGACCGATTCTCTAATCAAAACTGAACGTGAACCGCACTAAACATTTATAAAGTAGGTAGATTTAAAATTATACATATATACATATTCTCACGCCTGTATTCCCGAGAGGGGTAGGCAGAGCACGTGAATTCAAAAATCCAGTGCCACGTTTAGCATTTTCAGGGTAATCAGATGGTTAAACGTGATATTGCAGTGACAGGTTGCTAGCCCATCGCCCACAATACACTAACCCTTTCCCAGAGTCGACTCTTACGACACCCACGGGAAGAAAGGGGGAGGTGCTATTCTAACCCGGCACCACACGGGAAAAATAAAAAAAATTAAAATTATGTTAGATAATAAATGGTACCTAACCGAAACTAGGTATGTATGACGAGAAGAATTAATGAGAATAAAGCGAAGGAAGTATATTTATATGCCAGAATAAAATATGTAATGAGGAATGACGTTTATGTAAAATTAAAATTAATGTTAGGTAGGTATGTATTTTTCATCTGCCTAAATAAATGTGCATGACTGTTTCAGTTTTAATCGAAAGTTACGAAACTTTCCGGTTTAGTACAGACAGCTGCCAGAGAAAAGCAACCCCCTAGTAATGAAACTTTGTATGGGCGAGGGGTTACTTTTCTCTGTAGCTGACTGTACGTCAAGGCGCTTCAAGATTGCCAGTTCTTATAATTTTGACAAGTTAGGTGCCGGCTAACTAGAGACGTCAGAAAATGAGATGTAGTCACAAAAATAGATTAAAAGTAGAGAATGAGTTTATGGTAAACACCAACGACCTTTCCCTATTATTAATTTCTATGAAAAAGTTAGGTAAGTTTCCTATAAGCTGTCTTTATCACGTCTTCTATTATACTACCAGAATCAGGCTCGGAGACAAGCTTTGCTCTAGATCGTTATAATAAGATACATACTCGTTTCACATGTCCGCAGGCACCACCTGGTCTTGCGAAAGGCACATATCCTGGGCTAGGCCTAGATACAAGCACTAATATTTTACTGTGATGATCGCAATAAGTGGTAGATTGTTGGTGTTAATTTAATATCGTCTCAATCAGTGGTCGGCAACCTTTAAGCAGAAAAGGGCTGTTAAAAGGTCGATCGATGAAATGATTAGAAACGAGCCACACTAAAATTGCGTATGCTTTTGATAGTAAAAGACTGTATTAGGATTAATAATTAAAACTCAATGCTCGCGGGCTAGAAAGTAACTCGATGCGGGCCGCGGGTTGCTGACCCCTGATTTAAATGAATTTTTGCGTAATTTTCGAAGGGGATGAAAGAAATGAAATAACTTTGTATAAGTACTTAATTTACTGCTGGTTTTAATAACCTTTGTTGTGGCGTACCTACTAACTATACTACTAAACTTTTAACGAACTGGCAAGCAAGCTTGGTTATCCGAGATGGTAAGCTGTTGCTGCCGCTTCAACACTTACAGTATTATTAGGACTACGAATGTATTGCCGGCCTAAATATACATACATACATACATATACTCACGCCTGTATTCCCAAGAGGGGTAGGCAGAGCACGTGAATTCGAAAATCCAGTGCCACGTTTAGCAATTTCAGGGTAAACAGATGGTCAAACGTGATATTGCAGTGACAGGTTGCTAGCCCATCGCCCACAATACACTAACCCTTTCCCAGAGTCGACTCTTACGACACCCACGGGAAGAAAGGGGGAGGTGCCATTCTAACCCGGCACCACACGGGGCCTAAATATGTAATATTAAATTAATACTTTTACAGATGCACATTTCAATGAAAAATGTAACGTCGCTTATAAATCCCAGTACGCGTAAGCGATCTAATTAAATATTCCAAGTTTGCGATTTTACCGCAAATATTTCACAAGAACATCCTTCTGAGTCACGGTGATAATTGCTGTAATTTTTCTTGCTAATTGCAGAGAAATTTTGCAACAATTATAAAGTAAGTGAAGCAAGGAGACACAAAGGACGCCTTGACGGCTACTTTGTAGGCATGTGAGTTGTATAAGTTTTAATAGGCCACCTCAGGAATTCAGTAGTTTTAGCACGTCCGCTAAGTAAGTGACTTGTTTGCCTTCCCTTAGAGGTTAATTTGCTAGAAAATGATTACTTCTCGCGTATTGGCAGGAAGTTAATTATTAATGTTGACATATAAAGAAGAATTATACCGTCTTAGCACTCTTGTGCTGCGCTACTACTGTTGCATTCTAGTGTGGCACAATTACTGTAACAAGAGGCATACGTTAGGCCTCTGAGCTAGCAACGTATCTGTAATTCGTCTACTGTCCCCGTAATCTAACTTGGCAAGATTCTTACATATCAAGTATGTATCCCCAAATAGGGTAGGCAGAGTATGCAAAACGCAACATAGACAGAACTATGACTATTTCACGTTTCGTGGCCACTTCTAGCATGTATTTTACTAACACGGTAACAATCACAACCCAGCACATCCCTGATCAGGTCACATCGATTAGCTTTGGATTATTGTATTGTTAGTAATTAGTAGGTACTCCTGTAGATAATTATGTGGTGATAATGTCTGTGTATTTATATATTATCGTAAACCTATTTATTACTGCTCGTAATCCAATATAGTTGATTGATTACTGTGTTAATTATCCGTAGTAGGTACGCCCACTGAGGACATAATCTTCCTTCTACGGCGACTGGACGGCAGAACTCATCTCGAAGACCTTTTAATAAACGCCTTTCAATAACAAGTAAATCTAAAGGTGTTTATATAATATTTGACATTCAGATGATTACATGGTGACTTAATTGGTAAACAGGATTTTTTTTCAATCTATAATAATATTTGAATAATGTACTAATGTAATAGTTCAATCTAAAACTATTCATTATTAATAAAGTAAATAGTAAAAATATCGACTAGAGTGTGGTTACCCTACATTTAGATGCATACACTCAGTGTGATCGATTATAGAATCATTGGATAGCAATTAAAAGTCACCGTGTATAATCAAATCAATAAGACTACATTTTTTTTTCCTACAAAACTTGTAAGATCAGTTATTTTTCATATCGTTACTTAGAATTAGTATTAATTAAAACTATTTTAAGCACCATTCAACCTCTAAAATAATCGAACTAACTCCCAAAAGGGGGTTGCTTCATCTATCCAATTCATATTCTTTATTTACACACGGTCAAAACTGCTGTTTACACATGTAAT
>BHDV01019288.1:0-15270 GCA_005406045.1 Adoxophyes honmai
CTTTCGCCCGTATACCGACTTTACAGGCAACCAGTTTTTATTTTTTTTACTTTTAAAATTGTTGGCTGAATGAGGTCTTGTCTTTGCCCGCTCCGCCAGTCAAAAAATACTCAGCTGTCAAATACAGAGCGCCTCTTTTAAATGAATTCGAGGTTAAAATTTTATTATGATTACCTCGGACGTTTTATAACTAAAATAAAATAACTATTATTTGCTTATAACTTAAGTTTAGAATCGTGAACCGGTAGCGGAAAATATGCCGGTGGAGCAAATTCGCTCTTGAAACGTCTTTGTAAATATCTTTTCAACAATACACAATACGCGGTATAGAAATATTCTAACACGAGAACTATTGTGTCTGAAAAGTAGATGCGAAAGACGCCACATAATTTGACTGAGTTCGTTATGTGAAATCAAGTAAAGGTGTCGTAAAAATTAAACATACATACAAAAAACATACAATCACGCCTATCTTCTCAAAAGGGGTAGGCGAAACGAAACGTGACATAGACAAAACCATTATTATTACTATCGCTTGCAGCCACTTCTAGCATAGTTTTAGGTTAGCAAAGATGGAAGAGGTGTAGAATAGTGACAGGTAGCTAGCCTGACGACTAAACCATACCTAAACCTATTTCTTTAGGATAGTCGCCTCTTACGACATCTACGGAATGGAGAGGTGTTATTCTATCCCGACACCAGACGGAACTTAAACGGAAAATAAACTGCCATTTGTTTTAAGCGTGTTCGTTACTAACCAATCAAAGTTCTGTTAGTAGGAACTGCTTCCAACCGCCTCGGAAGCCTACTTGGAACGGTTTGTGTCGGACTTGTAAGCGCAGCCGCTTGGCCTCCCGCCGCAATACAGATACCGACAGAAGTATATCAAGTGTATTGCCATCGCGAACCGGGATTGTTGAGCCTATGTTTGTAACTTGGTCGTGTAATACTAATCCAATAGCTGACATCTAGTCGGTCACATCGGTCATTGATTACACGTCTAAATTGCGAACAGTGGCAGTGCTTTTGATAATCTACGCTCGGTGGTAGACTCGGATGTCGATTGTGGCGTATGCACGTAAAACTATAGTGGTAAATCACTTGTAAATTATTTTTATTTGAATGTCCTTGTTACTCAAATTACGACAAATTCGATAGGGGGGAAACGCATGATTATTAAATTTTAAAGTCTAATAAATCCCTATTCTAATGTATAATATTTGTAGTAAGCTAGTAGAAAACACTTTCGGAGCATTACATTTAAAGTTACTCTTGAAAAAAATGCAGAATCGTTCATAGCTACGCGTCTAAACAAACGGGAATCGCGCTCGGGTTGCACGCGTTGCTCTCGCGCACATATTACCATCGCGAACAGGGATTGTTGAGCCACTTACCTACGTTTTTAACTTGGTCGTGTAATACTAATCCAATGGCTGGCATCTAGTCTGTCACATCGGTCATTGATTACACGTCTAAATTCCGAACAGTGGCAAGTGGCTCAACAATCCCGGTTCGTCACTGTGCCTTCGACTTCTGTGCCTCTCTGTTCTGTCGTTACTTGTGGAGCTTAGCGCTGCACGGCTCTTGGCGTTTTAAGGGCCATATCCAGTTCGCACTGGTTCACACCGGACCAAAATGATCGCCTCATGCGCAGCAAATGCGAACCATACCGGTTTACAAATTGTAAGGAAGAAAGTGCCACGGCATTCCGATGCCGTGATATCTCGGAAAGTTTTGACAGCTCATGCACGTAGATTGTTTTGTTATTGTGACTGATTGGGTTCGCGTGGTGCCTCTCGGAACTTTGGTGTAGCTAGTTAAGAGGGCGCACACATTTTTTACGAACGTAATATAAGATCAGGTGGGGGAAGAGAAATTCAGGGGCAGGGCAGGGGTAAGAGGCACCACAGACCATAACTCGTCGAGTTATGAGTGATTATGGTCTGTAGAGCCCTCTTATCCCTGCGTTTCTCTTCCCCCACCTGACCTTAGTGGTTTTGGACCAATGTTTAAAAAATCGTGAAATGTAAATTAACTCATATTTAGCCATGAAAAAAATATGGTTAGACTAAACATATTCTGTAAATTTACAATAAAATTGTTTCATTTGTAATTACATTAAAATCAATGAGAAAAAAAATAAAGTAATGGTTCAACTTTCAAATTATGTAAAATGATATTTGAATAATAAAAACCAATAATTTGATTCATGTTAATCCGTTAATCCCCAGTAGACTATATTGTCTATCAGATAATAACAAGTTTATATCGTTTATGGTAAATTTTAATGGCAAATTTTCAAGTGAAAGACAGCTCTGACGCGTATTTTTGTGAAAACCCTTCAACAAATTGGCTAAGTAAAAGAAATCTGTGTTGCTAATAAAATATTTTTTTCCGTTAATCCCTGGAAAAAGAGTTTATTTATATGTTACAGTAGTTTTTCTTTAAAAACTTAAGGATTTATAGCTTTCTAAAGCATTGGAAAAACATCAAAATCACCGAATTTTGTGTGCACGCTCTTAAGACTTCCATTGTCGAGTTTGAACGTCACAACTATTATTATTATGTCGGTCCTACGGTAGGTTTTAATATTAGTGTCAGCGTCGGACTTTTACCCTATTATAAATAGAACACTTTGTGCATATTACAGCGGACTATCTTAATTTTTATTCGGATTAAATAGTTTTGCGATTATGACCATGTGAGTTGAGCTTTTATTTGGTTACAGGGTTTTATAACCAAAAGATAAAAACCCGATCTAAGACTTCCGTCTAACCGTCACTAAGCTGTATCTCACGAACCGTGGTAGCTGGACAGTTGAAAACTTCACAAATTTTGTATTACCCTTGCCGCTAACAAGAACAAAAAACAAACTCGAAAAGTTGCGACCGTCGAAGAAACGTGTTTAAAAAAGTTCGGCGCGCTGCCATTTTGCGTGAACATTTTGGGTTACAAGCCTTCTGTGCGAGTCCGACTCGCTCTTGGCCGGTTTTTATCAGAGAGCATCCACCTCGAGTATCTTAGGCTACATCGGCGCAGGCATCTAAGCGAAAACTAGCCTGGTATAAATAGAAACCCGTTCGGTGGGTTGCGTTTGATGCCCGACTGATTAAATACAACTAGCCCTGATAGTTATTATGCCATTGCTGCAAAAAAGCGTTAATAAGCCTGAAAGTAACTAAAAAAAGTCTTTATTGAAAAAAAAATAGATAGGTCGCATATAAAAAGTACAAAGGCAGACTATCCTAAAAAGGATCTGTGTCAACTTTAATACTTTACCAATACTGAATTCGACAAACAAATTGTGCATCGTCGTCACTTCTTTTACGCGAGTAAAGACAAAATCCCAAAATGATTCTCATTTGTTAATATTTTATTAAATGGTCAAACGACTGTGTATTTGACTTAAAAGTACATTCGCAATCCAGGTGTGAAGAGCAATGTAACCTCGACCCGGGAATTGTCACCAACATACAATAGCAAAACTATTATTGGACAAACATTCTGAAGTGCTAATGAGTCGATCGTGTCATGAGGTCTCGCTTCTCGCAGACACATCACGCTTTCAGCACAGCATTAAGCGAGTCGTCTCGCGCGCGGGATAGACTGTGTTTCTGACAAAGGTTCAGTATGTCCACACTTTTTACTCGCGCCTTGACTGCTGCGTCATCCTGTGCACAATATTCCCAGTTTCCCAGCTTGTTTAAATGGTTTAATGTCGAATAATTCTTCCCAAATGCCAATGTCTTTGTCTAACTTTAAATTAATTTTGCTGGAAGTGAACGTAATGTTATACAGTGGTTTTGTCTATGTAGGTCATAAGAAAACGCTAGTTCGCGTCTCTTCTGACTTGACAATAATGAAGGTTTAGCCAATAATGGTAGTCGATCAAATGTATTTAGCCTACTCAGCTGCTAGCCCGTTCAAACGAATATTAAAGCGTTCTAAGTCATTATTTGTATGACCTATCTAGGAATACAGACTCAAGCAGGCAGGATCAATGTTTATGTATGTATGTAGGTATGTATGTATGTATGAACGGAAAAACACAAGGCAAACTTGCCGATGCGATAGTTCTTTTTCTTAAGTTGTCTCATTGCCCTTTAAAAGCCGAGCTCTAAACGACCTGGTTCATATTTTATTTAGTTTATGAAGACTAGCTGTGCGACCGAGCTTTGCTCGGATTATTCAGTAAGTAAGAAATCATATCCCGTTTATTGTATTGTCACCAAAACTAAAAGCGTGTACCAAACTGCAGATCAATTAGTTGACTAAGAGGGTGAAATTTCGATTTCTAAATTTGACCCAAGATCGAATAAAAATAAAATTAGGGTGAATTTCACAACACCGTATTCTGTTTACTGAATGTAAATTCTTGACTTCATCAACAAATTACCAAAAACGCCGAACATGTCCATATAAAATTTGAAGAGTTCCCTCGATTTCTCCAAGATTCCATCATCAGATCCTGGTTTCGTGCCAATGGGACCAATTTCGAGTTATACCCTTTCAATTAAAAAAAATATTTGAAAATCGGTTCACGGGTCACCGAGATATCGAGTAACATACAAAAAAAAATTAGGTCGAATTGAGAACCTCCTCCTTTTTTTGAAGTCGGTTAAAAATATCTGTTGTAGTTATTCGGCATCGGGACAGTTGAAAAAAAAACAAAAAATTTAAAGAAAAAGAAAAATCTGTGTCAGATCCCAGGATCGAACCCAGAACCTTCTGTACAGAGAGCGCACGTTCTAAACCACTATGCCACGGGATCTGTTGAACTTTGTAGCGAAATATCTGTATACATTCAGTAAGAAATTCATGTCCTGGTTTTTTTTTTTTTTCTCGGAAAATTGCGTTTTCCCGGGAAAACCACTTATGTAGATAAACTTAAAACTCTAATCCTCGTCTATATAAAAATTTTCATGGAAATCGTTAGAGCCGTTTCCGAGATAGCTGGTATATATTTATAAATATATATACAAGAATTGCTCGTTTAAAGGTATAGGATTTTATTATTGATTATTGGTTCATATTTTAGTTTATGAACATTTTATTATTGAGGGCGCCCTCGAAGAACTTATATTGAATAGATCAGAAAGGCCAAATCACGCATGTATGACAAAGAGAGGGAAGCGAGGGAAGTATGTCAGAATAGAAGCGAATGGCACTCTGTGGTCTGCGTTCACATTGAGACATTAATTGTTGCCTGTGTCGGGCTTAGAATAATACCTCTCCATTTCTTCCGTGGATGTCGTAGGAGACAACTAAGGTTAACTCACTATTATATTATCTCTAAATTAAAAACTTAAAAATTATGCTGAAAGTATGTATGTATGTATTTTTAATTTTGTATATAATGCCGATTGTTAAAATATTCATAATAATGTCTAAGTATTTTGTATAGCCGGTGGCGTTATCTTTAATATTTAATATTTATTATTGATAAATTGTTCCTTTTATGTATTTTAATATTATAGCGTAGTAGGCGTTTTGGTCTGCACTGTTAGCCTACTATTGTAATTGTTCTTAAAAATAAAAAATAAAAATAAATGTAGCTGAAAATAGTCCTAGTTTTGTCTACCTAAGTAACGCGCGTTGTAATTGTATGTATGTTTTGTATGTATTAAAATAACTCTTGTTTAGTTTTGTAGCGTCTTTGCAAATAGCACATAAGGAAACGTACGAGATGAAAATACGTGTTGCTACAATATTACTGAGGTTTTTCCGCGGGGAGGAAATGATACTTTGATTGCAATTATTGCTTATCTTAGTACGCATCTCATAGGCATTAACTATATGTATTGTCTAATGACCCAATTGTACGGGAAAATAATGATATTCAGGGTTTTGTGTTAACCGATCTCCCCAGATAACAATCGACTACGTGTAAGGTAAATGTACCAATGCTCGACGCCTCAACACCCATTAGACGACACCCATCTGTCACCTGTCTTACTATGACATAAGGTTGCAAGTGCCGCGTATTGGGAAAGCATTGGTACAATTACCTTAATCGAGGAAGCCATTGGAAATCCATTTTATAAGAATACGACAGATTAGAAATGGCCACAAAAAATCAAATAGCCATTGTTTTGTCTATTGTAGCGTTTTGTGCGCTCTGCCTATCCCGTTTGGGAATACGGGCGTGATGTAAGTGACCAAAATAATTGTCGCTGTAGTTTTATCTTTACAACCAATAGTCGAAACGAATCATTGTTTACGCAAACCAATCAGAATGCTGAGCAAGAGCCGCGCGTCACGTACGTTGACAATAAGCCGTTGACATTTGCGAAACACCGGCGCGGGCGCACGCACACTGCGCGCCGCCGCCGCTCGTGCCACGGCACCGTACCCTGAGACAAGATAGGGGCTGCGGAGACAACAGACTTTTTGTGTCAAAAAGTCTGCGTGGATTGTATGCATTGTGCGCCGGAATTTTCACGCGTCGTGTAACTGCATAAATTCCATAGTTTCTATTGTCACAGACTAAAAAGCCCGTCACGGATAGTCTGTCGTCTGCGCAGGGCCTTCTACCCTATTCACGGAGACAAAGTTAATATAGCTCTCTCTCTGTCACGTAATCCCATAAATGACACAGACAAAAAGTCTACGGCGTTTAACAATTTGTAAAAGTTTTAGGCATTTACAATTTTTATTCGTCATAATAAATAGCAAAAATGGTGTTAAATAATCTTCTCATTCCGTCTCACATGTCATAGCACGTACTCTTCCTCTCAGTCATCAGCTATGTCCACACCAGTGCGCTTTCGCGTTCACCTTGCGTCTTCCTCTGACGCATGCCCGTGCAACCACCAACCACAGCGCATGCCGCCAGTACGTCTTCATTGAGGACGGATCTAGTTTCAGCGCATTCGCTGTGGTTGCACGGGGATGCGTCAGAGGAAGACGCAAGGTGAACGTGAAAGCGCACTGGTGTGGACATAGCTATACATTTACAAGTAAAGTAATATTTTTACGTTATTTAACTTTTCACTTGTCTAACGTTGACGTTGTGTTCATTGGTGAAAGTCCATTTATGGGGTTCCCAAATGGAGTAGGTAGAGCTCACTAAACGTGCCACAGGCAAAACGTGCAAACGTGCAAAACCATGACCATTTCACGTCCCATAGCGACTTCTAGCTAAAGATGGACCAGGTGTAGATGGAACAGGTATCTATAATAGTGACAAGTTGCTAGCCTGTCGCCTAAAGCATACCCAAACCTATTTCCTTAGTCGCCTCTTAAGACCTCCATGAAAGAAATGGACCTTGTCATTCTAACTCGACACCAGACAGGCAATAAAATTTAGTCATAGAATAGGTCACTCTTTACTCGTGACTAAAACTACTGTTCACACGAACAAGCGGGTAAGAATGGGTATTAATCGACCCTCAGAATGAGATAAATACATAAATTGTTTGTAAATATAAGTGAGGTGTGATTAGTGTTTTGTTGTAACGACTTATACTTAAATAGATTCCTCAGTTAGTCGTGTCATATCTTTATGAGATTGTTTTTTACACGTGACATTGGTGATACGGCACAGTTGACGCTTTGTGTCTATCAAATCACGTTTTTTAGTTAAAACGTTTGGGTCATTTGGGTATGTCAATACCGTACTATTGTAGCATCCACATCTGGGAATTGCGACGAATTTAGTAAAGGATTCTTATTGTATTTAGGAATCGTTGATGAGGATTTATTGAGGATTGCCTGTACAGTCAAGTCAAGGAAATTGATTACTGTGCCACTTTGTACCTTTTCGCAAGAAATGTCACTGTGACGTACCATACTTTCTATTAATCAAAGCAATATGAAACTCACTATTAAAAGGTTCAAAGTGGCACAGGTATCAATTTCCTTGTCTGTACCTTCCATACGAAAAGGCTCAAATTATATGTGACTATATAACTAATTAAGTAACAATGACAAACCTCTTAAAAACTCCTGGGCTCCTGGTCCTGAGTCACTTCTTCTATTGGCAACAATTCATAGGCGCCAGCGGGCCGTCAGTGGGTCCAGGGCCGAACTAAAACAAGAAATTCTGCCGTCGTGACGCGAACTAACGGCATTTAAACTTTATTCATATGTCACTCCTACGTGATACCAGTTATACTACACTATGTGTCACTTGTCACTTGTCAAAACAGCTGTCCGCGCGAAACATACATATGGGACTTGTATAATGTTTTCTGTGTAGTGTCGGGATAGAACATTTCTCCATTTCTTCAATGGATGTCTTAAGAGGCGACTAAGGATATTTCCTACCTCACCTATTGGTTTAGGTAGGCTTTAGGCGACAGGCTAGCAACCTGTCACTAGTATACTACGTCTTCCATCTGGTTTCAAACCTAAAACTATGCTAGAAGTGGCTACGAGGCGTGAAATAGCCATATTATGATGTCATTTTGTCATGTTTTGTGTGCTCTGCTACCCCGTGATTGTATGTATTTATGTGGTAAAGAGCGATCCCTTCAAAAACATAAATGTGAAATGAGAGCCCAGTTCAATTATATGCCCTGACTGTTCATTTGACGACAAAAGGGAAGAGAACTAAATGGATGCCAAGTTTAATTATTTACAATATCATGAAATGTCGTTCATTCTTGTACCTAACTTAGGGTCTAACTTAGCTAATTCCCATATCCTGCGCGCAAAATTTTGATACTGACTAATTAACAGGTTTAAAACTTGCAACTTTACAAAATGACGTCACTGGCTCATTCAAACCCTTTAGCCTCTATTCATGGACTTACAAATAAATAAAAACGACACCAAAAAGCGACCATTTTGTCATAAATAGATAGAACCTCTCCGAAATGGCAGTGACGTTATAGGTTATAGGTAATTGGTTGAACCTTGCGCTTTCGTGTGAAATGTATTCAAACACGACGTAGAATGAGTGTCATGTTAGTTTACGCAAGGCTGAAGTGATTAGTAACACGGTTAGATGCCACCGAATACAGTATTTTAATTTCTAATTTTAATATTTTAGGTTTGGATGCTTTAGACGACACAAAAATTTATTTAGTTGGATCCGTGTGGTTACAATTACAGCTCTTTCTTCCGTGGGTGTCGCATGAAGCGATCGAAATAAGAATCTAAGCCTGTATACCTTAGTGCTTTAGTCGGCAGGCTAGCGACCAGTCTTAAATTCTTAACTTTAAACCTACAAATTATGCCAAAAGTAGCTACGAAACGTCGACCAGTAATGGTTTTTACAGTGTAGAATTACGTGTGCTCTGCCTACCCCATGTGCTTAATAGGAAACAAGTGCTATTGCAATTTCCCAAATAAGCTTAACAGAGCACAACTTTTACCAGAATTTTAGCTTTCTGGCAGGTGCTAGCCTGTCGCCTAAAACATACCTAAACCTATTTCCTTAGTCGCTTCTTAAGACATCCACAGAAGAATTGGAGAGATGTTATTCGAAAACCACAACACGGGGATGTCTCCTTTTAACTTCTAGAAATAATGATACCAGTTACAAGTTTTTAACAAAATAGTCCTTTGGTCTGCCACCTTTTCTAGCACCGACCAGCCCGCTCTGCGAAACCATCGTTTTAGGGCGTGTGACCGTTTCTTGTAGATTCTACCAATACTAGAATAATAAAGAAAACCAACACACATCCCAGTTCTGCCTGATTACGAGCAATAGAAAAATATAAGTCGTACCCACATTGTTACATAAAGACAAAAATATGTCTGTAATTAGCACCCGTTACGGACGATTTGCGGATTGGTTACAGAAATACTCGAAAACAACTACGCGCGAGTCTCGTCTGTTAGACTTACAACACGTCAAATATTAAAAACGCCGTCCCAGCGCAGACGACAGACTTTTTGTGCGAGGCTGCGGCGCAAAAGAAGTCTGAGTGGATTGTATGCATTGTGCGCCTGACTTTTTGCGCGTCGTGTGCGTCACTGCACATAATTTCATAGGTTCTATTTTCACAGACTAAAAAGTCCGTCGCGGATAGTCTGTCGTCTGTGCAGGGCCTAAGACTTTGTTGTTTTATGTATCGCATACTTGTGATACCAAAGAATAAGACAAATAATGTAAGTGTGTAGGAATGACAATGGGTAACAATGTTATATTGTAGCTAGTCGCAAAAATCAAGTGAATATTTAAGTTACTTATGAAATAAATCATCCCTTCCAATTTTTAGTTTTAGTTAATTAAGTTTTTATTCCCCCGTGTGGTGCCGGGTTAGAATAGCATCTCCCCCATTCTTCCCGTGGGTGTCGTAAGAGGTCGACTCTGGGAAAGGGTAAGTGTATTGTGGGCGATAGGCTAGCAACCTGTCACTGCAATATTACGTTTAACCATCTGGTTACCCAGAAATCGTTAAACGTGGCACTGGATTTTTAAATTCATGTGCTCTGCCTACCCCTCTTGGGAATACAGTCGTGGCAGCGAAATTAAAACCATACGAAATGCTCTTAATTGTTCTTTACAAAGGGCACAATGCGGTAATTTTCCCGAGAAGGCTGGAGGCCGCGGCGCATCCGCTCACAAATCGCCTTTTCTATAAATAAACCGGTCGCGTGCAGGAAGTGGCGTTGTCTACTCGCACTCACATACATATTCTCTCCATTTCTTCCGTGGATGTCGTAGGCGACAAAGGTTCTGCTACCCTCGGCCCACACGAAACGAGCCGATTGACGCCTTGTTTTAGTCTTTGAAAATAGAACCCATGCAATTACATGCAATAACACGACGCCCAAAAAGTCCGACAATCCATGCAGACTTTTTGTGCGTCGCAGACCCGATGGCGTAAAAAGTGTGCCGTCTGTGCTGAACCAAAGTTGAATTCCTTTCACCTGTTCGCTGTGGCCGTAAAGTTCACTGTAAAGTTAATCGGTAGGCTCAGCACAGACTTAGGCCTAGTTCGCACGAGCGTTTAAAAAGCGTCGCGTTAAAACTCGACGTTGGCGGTATTACGAAGTTCCTTATGCTCAATTCGATTTAACGTCCTACGCCCAACGTCGAAAATCGAACAGTGGTCGATAAAAAAGCGCCGCGCTTTAAATCCGCCTTCGTGTGAATAAATATATGGATTCCAATTGGTTTTATTCAAACGTTTTTTTAACGCCCGTTAAAAAAACGCTCGTGCGAACCAGCTCTTAGCAGTTGATTCGCGCGCGGGATAGACTATCCGTCACTTTCTGACGTCTCTAGTTGGACAGTGACAGGTATAGGATATCTCGCGCGCATCTCTACTCGCGCCCTGCCGTGTTAAGCCGGCAGGCAGTTCCTTCTATGTATTTGACGGATACAGCGTGTGAAGATTTAAATCAAAAAATACCTACTTGCTTTGATTTTACAACAATTAATTTTTGAAAAATATTTAAGTTAATATAACATTGCCTTCTTGGACCAAAAACTCCTACTTTAAAGAGCTTTAAATAAGATACAACTTGACATAATTCTGAAATCATTGAAGCTATTTCCAGCCAGTCGCACAAATGCTAATGTAAACGTCATGGTAAACGTTATAACACGAACAAATTACGAAGACAGTCTAACAGCCAACCATTCAACGTCCTCGGCTATACTTTCCCTTGGTCGTAGTTTTGGGACCCGGTAGAATGCGAGGCGTGGCAAATGTACTGCGCCCACAGACTTATCGAAATAGATACCGCGATTTCCTGCATTTGTATGAAAACCAAGCGTGCCACTTTTTCTCTACCTCTACATGAGCGCTTTAAGCCAAGAATACACTAGGGGACAAATGTCCCACGACACGTGTCCCCAGCAACGTCGGATGAAGTAGCACGACGTTGCCGGACTTCGCTCGACATTTCTGGCAACATCTCGCAACACGTGTCAATACGACACAATAAGTCACGCGATGTCGCCAGATATGTCAGGCGAAATCGGCCGGCTTTGCTTGACATGTCGCCGATACATATCGTGGAACATTTGTCTCCTAGTGTATACTTGGCTTTAGTAATGCAATTGACAGTCAAAGTGAAACCTAAGGTGACGGCGCATTATTTAAGTTTTTCTAGGCAGTTAAACCTGATCTAAGTAAGTAGTATTTACAAGACTATAAATGAAATCGCGACAAAGGAAGAGCATTGCTCTCCTTTTTGGCTCCCTTTTGTCACGCGAAGAATATACACTTGTAGACTACTGGCTCATGTTGAAAAAAATATGAGTCATCTGAACCACTAGGTGACCTATCTAGAACGATATAAGAGCAAAAAATAATTAAGATTCAGCACTATGACGGCACTTGTAAGCTGTCCAACTGAATGCAGGTGAAAATTCAAAATTACAACCCTCGATTATTTCCCCTTGTCGCACGATTTTTGTACGGCGTTGCGGAATAATGGATTAGAGGCAGTATTGAAATAGTATGAAACTGGTGCCGTATAAAATGGTGAGCCACAAAGTGGGATTTTCTTTTTATCTTCCGACTATTCCCAGGGTAAATTGGTCGTTTGATTTTTTACTGAGTCAATTGAGTCATCTATTTCGATATAAGTCTGTGGCTGCCCCAAGTTTTGCGCACCAGGGACGAAGCTACAAACAAATGTAAAAACAATACGCATTGCCAAGTTCTTACGCCGACCGCAGAAGGTCACATTTCACATGGCACGGCGTCTCTGCTATGATAATTACCTCTTTTTGTACAACATTTTTGGTTAATAAGACCAGTCGATCTAGTTCGATCTGGTTTGATCTGGATTCAACGGACTTAATTCTTAGTATTATTGGGAAAACGATTTTGTGGGAGGGGTAACAGCGAGTCGCAGTGTCGCTTAGAATGACGCCAATCCATTTCTTCTGTGGATGAAAATCTGTCACTAATATACTCAGCTCAGACGGGCCATCAAAAACGATCGAAAATGGTAATATAACTAAATTGACCGACATAAAAGTAATTGAAATAGGTCAAATATACCTTTTGGGAATACAAAGTGTCACTACGGATCAACAAATTGATGACAACTTTTTCTCAGACAACTTTGTACGAGCAATAAGGAATATAAGGATAACGGTTTTTTTCTCGCTTTGTCGCCGCTTACACGCATATTGTACGTTTAAAGGCCAAATGCAAATCCATACATTTTCAAAGAACTTCAACTGTACAGGAAAAACTTAACACCAATTGATATACCGAGAAAGACAAAAGAAAATCATCGGCTAGTATTACGCAATATGTTGATATACCCTATTTACACATATTTACTTCCGCGACAACTTTTTATGCTACATGTACTAAGGTGTCAACATATAACTTTGTTGATCCATGTTTTATATTTCATTTGCTCACATCCGTATAGGCATACATTAAAAATACAGTCAGTACTAAAAATAAACGTACTAGACTTATATCAAGGAGTCTCAAGTAACTGGCGCTAAAATTACATGCATACTGACATCACGCCTGTGTTCCCAAATGGGGTAGGCAGAGCACACGAAACCCAACATAGACTATACCATGACTATTTCACATGACCACTTCTAGCATATTTTTTTAGGCTTTGAGTTGATCGGTATAACAGTGACAGGTTGCCAGCCTGTCGCCTAAAGTATACCTTATTTCTTTAGTCTCTACGGTATAAATGGAGAGGTGCTTTTCTACATCATTTGGTTTCAGTACTCTCAATTCTATTTAGGATTTAAAATAACACCTCTTTTTATATGTTTTAGATTTAGAATAGCACCTCCCCCTTTCTTCCCGTGGGTGTCGTAAGAGTCGACTCTGGGAAAGGGGTTAGTGTATTGTGGGCGATGGGCTAGCAACCTGTCACTGCAATATCACGTTTAACCATCTGGTAACCCTGAAATTGCTAAACGTGGCACAGGATTTTTGAGTTCATGTGCTCTGCCTACCCCTCTTGGGAATACAGGCGTGAGAATATGTATGTATGTATGTGTTTTAGGTTTAGGCGATTCTGTCACTATTGCATCTATTAACTTAGAAGCTAAAAATTTGCTAGATGTAGTTGTGAAGCGTGAAAATGGTCATGGTTTTAGAATGTTTTGTAGCTCCGTTTGGGATTACAAGCGTGATGTGCTTTTCAGCAATTAAATGGTTGCTATTGAAGTGCCACGTGCATACGCAATAAAGATTCACGTTGAAAGATAATAATAATCGTTTATTATTCATTTTATGTTAAAAGATAACTTCATGGGCAGTAAAAAGTTTCACTTGCGGTTATAGCGGTGTTTATTGCTTGAATAGCGACAGTTTCCATTTCTATCCACACTATTTCTTTTTAATTGTTATCCTTGCAAATAGGCATAAAATAAAAATGTCATTCATATTAGTACGTTCGTTAGATTATGGAAAAACATAGACACGTGTTTTTTGATTTATCAAATAATTGAACATCGATAAAGGTGTCATGAAACTTTTGGAATGGATAGTGACGTCAAATTGTTACTACGAAACGTCACTCGAAACTTCAGTGCACTGTATCCCCGTCATTTCCTGTTGGTGAAATAAAATGAAAAATACGTGTACAATATTTTTAGATAATCTATCTGTCAGATTTAATAGTTTTGTTTGTAGTCAACTACGCAATTTTACAAATAGGTAGTCGAGTACGAAAATTTAATTTTATTTATTTACTTTATTTATTTTTATTTATTTTAACAAATACATTACACGGCATTACAGTGTTGAACCAATACACCGAGCAACACGATGTATTGTTTATGTATTGGAGATGTTATTATAAGAGACCACCTTCCACAAAGCTTAAGTAAATTGTAAGGAAATTCAAGAGTATTTTCCAAATCTACTTTCGAAAGGGATAGTACAGCCTAACCAATCTATTGTGAAGTCTGCAGAAGTCTTACGGGCCTCAAAATTTCGATTTCATAATACAGTAATATTCCGTAAAACCACAATCATGTGAATTAGGTATAATGACTGTGATTTTCAAATAGAAATAAATAAATCTATCTATCTATCTATCAACTTTAATCAGTCGTATATTCATGACACTCGAGACATACTATTAAGCTAAATGTATTTCCGTCGGGCACCATTCTCCCATGGCTGTAATTGATTTTTGATTTACAATTTTTTTTTAATAACTGCATAGCAAGTTTCTTGCGGCGCTTTCTTGCCATTTATGCTCTACGAAGCGCTAGTAGATTCAAAAACAAGACGTACAAAAGAACCCACGTCTACTTGTTTAAATCAAATGGTAGATTTGACAGTATCCAAGAATCTTATATACTATCTGGATATTGCACTAGTAATAAAATTTTGATGATCTGTTTTTTGACCTGGTTTGAACTTT
>BHDV01019288.1:16712-28085 GCA_005406045.1 Adoxophyes honmai
TGACGTCATTCAAGGTCAATTTTTTGGGCTTCACTTTTTTCTTCTATATGCAATCTCCAGTTTGAGTATAAGCTTCTTGACAGTATCCCATAAACAAACAGTGTTGCCTGTGTAAAAATTTAGTTCCTGCGAAATTTCTCAAAATGGCCGCGTGTCAAAGTAACGTCGCGCTTCACCGACGAACGAAACGTAAACTTAGAGAGCTGCGTCTCGTTTTGTTTTCGTTTAAAAAATTCGCGCACTGGCCAAAAACAGAGCCGTTGAAAATGAAAAACGCGCGTTCCATCTTCAGTTTTAAACTTCCGTCATTGGGGAACCAGAACCGAGAACCTGATCGCTCGGAGCTTTTTTCGCGCGCGTCCGACCTTGAGGGTCATTCTTACTCAAAAGCTGTCTGCAAACGAGTTATAAAGTTTCGTTACCGTTGTAGGAATGAGGAAAACAGTGTGCAGATCCGAAACAAACCGGTTGTGAGCCTTTAAAACGTTGCAGCGCCGCGTACCTCGCTTCGTGATTAACTATCATTATTACTCAATGTTCCCTTGCTAATTTTAGTAGCGTTTAGGGTCGCCGCGAGATGTAATTTAGGCAAATAAATCACACGAATAATTGATTTAGTAAACATCAAATTACATACTTTTGTTGAATACACAATCGCGGGATGTTAAAAAGTGACGTCAACAGAAAGAACTTCGATGCTTTTTTTAAAATGCTGTTGATTTAAAGTACGTTGTAGAGCGTTTTGAGTTTTTTTAATTGGTTGGGTTGTAATAATATTTGTAGAGGAATGCTAGCATCAATTTTTTTTGTAATAATTACGGTGATCAGTAACAAACTAGTTGTGTTCGGATCCGGCGCTTTGTCTACTACCTTTTAACAGTAAGGCCACGAATTTCACTTTGAGAAGTACGAAAATTCGGAAAAAACTTATTATTTTATAGTAAACTTCGCATTAATATTTAATTGTTATTATTCTTTATGTTGTTTACTATCGGCGCCAATTCGAATAGGACTTTTCCGATAGCGCCGAAACAATCTCACTCACCGTCCCTGAACGCCGAGAAAAAGTTGATTTGTAGCAAAAACAAATAATCGGTACAAGTAAAAAATATTTGCTTGTCATAATAATGGATAATTTGATAATGAAAATAAATTATCTTTAACTGTTACTATTAAGTTAATTAAAAAAAGTGAGTCTGCTATCGTCAGTATAATGTGTAGGTATAACGTAGTAAAGATTTTCTTTGTCGAGCAATGCAAGGTTACTATGACGTTCTCACGTTTACTGTAAAAAGGTCCTATGGTGGGTCAGGATTCAATTCACAACTCAATAATAAGTGAAAAGGAAATTTTAAAATAGGTAAGTAATTTTAACTTTCAGGTTGTACTACAATTTCTAACAGCTTTTATTATTTTTCTCGCGAATGTTTAATCAAAATAACGTAAACAAACGAAGAAGCCGTCGGGACTTATACGACGTGCAATAAAATCAACTTAAAAACCAAGATTATAAGTGCCTATTTTATTAGCATTACGTATATTTGGGTTGTCAATTACTTACTTAAGACTATAAGTTTAATTGACGAGCCACAAAATATATTGACTAGACTCTAATTTTATTGCTGGTATAAAATTATTTATCTAAGGAACTTTATTGACTTAACGAGAATTCTTTTTGCACCGTGTGGTATCGGGTTTAGAATAACACCTGTCCATTTCTTCCGCGGATGTCATAAGAAAAACGGAATTAGGTTTAAGTATATTAGCCGACATGCTTGCAACCTGTCTCTTGATCTATGGTTAAACCTAAAATTATGCTAAAATTGGTTGCAAAGCAATAATGGTTTTGTCAAAATTCCTTTTTGAAACTTCGGTAGCGAATCTACTTATCTACTTAATTACCAATTTATTTATCCATATCAGGTCAGATGTAAAATGCTACCTGAGCTACGGAAGCGTACAGAATACATAAACAACGGCTAGTCCACTCCCTTCAAATTTAAAAGCGTCTATTTTATACTACTGTGGTCCATTCTGGTTAACGGTCAAATCCTCACACATCTTTAACTTTACTATACCCAAGGCCGCAAACGGTTTATTTGAGAAAATGATGTCAAATAATAATAAAATAAGTGTTACATTTCTAGTTTTGTCTTTGGATTTTTGAAAACAATTCAATTTTTGTCCGTTAAAAGCCTTTTGTTATCCTGAACAGACCTTATGGTACGAGGTTATCGTCGTTGCAAATTCAAGCCACCTTTTGAGAGACTTTGGATTTAAAGTTCAGCTGTATGTTCCGTGTGATGTCAGGATATAATAACATCTCTCCATTTCTTCTACTACGAATGAGGCATGTTTTAGGCGACAGGCTAGCAACCTGTCGCTATTCTACCTCTTCCGTCATTGCAAACCTAAAGCTATGCTAGAATTGGCTGCGAAGCGTGGTATTGTCATAATCATGGTTTTGCGTACGTCATGTATCGTGTGCTCTGCCTACCCCATTTGGGGACACAGGCGTGATTGTATGTATGAGGCTGTTTGGAATAACCGTCCAGCTTTATCAAATCCGCATTGCACCCGATCCACCGCGCCGGGGCGGTTCAAACCAGTTCCCACCAGATCGAACCAGTATCTGTTAAGCGGCTGCGCGAAAAACTTATTTCTCGTTTTAGACTCGCTGATTAGCACGGCTTTGGAACAATTAACGATGCGTAAGGAGTGGCAGTTTTAGGGTTCCGTACCCAAAAGCTATGTCCACACCAGTGCGCTTTCGCGTTCAACTTGCGTCTTCCTCTGACGCATGCCGCACCAACCACAACGCATTCCGCTAGCGTGTTTTCATTGAGGACGGATCTAGTTTCAGCGTATCTGTAGTTGCACGGGCATGCGTCAGAAGAAGACGCAAGGTGAACGTGAAAGCACTGGTGTGGACATAGCTAGCGTGAAAATAGGACCCTGTGAGGTACTGAGACTTCACTGTCCGTCCACCCGTCCGTCTGACATCAAGCTGTATCTCGCCGTGCTAGCTACTATTGAAATTTTCATTGATTATGTGTTTCTATTGCCACTATAACAACAAATACTAGAAATAAATAAAGTAATATTATTATTTACGGGGGGCTATAAAATAACAGTCGTCATTTTTTTGTGTTTTGGATCGATATAAATAACGGGTAGACTTTTGAAATATTTACAGAATATTTAGTTGTACATAAATATGTACTTTAAATGTAAATATGTAATTAAATTAAAATAAATATTTAAGGGGGGCTCCCATGCAAAAAACGTGATTATTCGCAGTTGTACGAAACTCTTTGAGCGGGAGTCCAATTCGTTCGATATTTAGGGAATATGTCTGTCTTCTGTCTTAAAAAATATATGGTTTGGAATTCCAGCACTATTTCCCGAGGATTTTGTACGTAGGGCACAATAAACGCTACATAAACAAAACCATGGCTGTTTCAGGTTTTATAACCACTTCCGGCATTTTTAGGTTTTAAGTTGCCAGAAAACAGACTTGATGGTTTGTCTTATAATATCGCATTGAATCTGTTGAAACCTTTTTATTTTAAATCTCATACATACATACATACATAACCGTCACGCCTTATTCCCTTATTTTAAATCTCGACCAGGTCAAAGCCGCAAGGCATTGAATAAAATGTAGAACAGAAGTATAATTAGCATCGTTACTATATTTTGAATTCCTTTGTATTTTAACATCACTGAAGTTCAGTTCAAAACATAAACAATGGAGCCAGGCGCTTACGTCATTTGGGTAACATTAACCCTTTTTCTTAAAGTACGTAAAGGCTTTTTATGCTGGCGATTAGCAAAATCAGTGGTCAATTTACAATGCTTTTGCTATGTTTATTTGTAGTGTGTTGGGATTAACGGAGGCTGAATGACATCACAAGTCCGAGACGAATTAGTTGATCTGTCAAGTTTGTAGGATACATATAAACCTACACCGTGTGGTGCCGGGTTAGAATAGCACCTCCCCCTTTCTTCCCGTGGGTGTCGTAAGAGTCGACTCTGGGAAAGGGTTAGTGTATTGTGGGCGATGGGCTAGCAACCTGTCACTGCAATATCACGTTTAACCATCTGATTACCATGAAAATGCTAAACGTGGCACTGGATTTTTGAATTCATGTGCTCTGCTTACCCCTTTTGGGAATACAGGCGTGAGAATATGTATGTATGCTAAGATCATGACCTCTTTTGCGTCATCCACTACATGGTTTCGGGGAATCTTGACTGTTTCTGAAACGTACGCTATTTGGTCACGGAACGTCGGTCTCGGTTTTCCTCTCCCAATGTACCCACCCACCCCCGTATAAATATGTTAGTAAATCTTATTTCATCCACCTCTCCCTACGAGTGTATGACCAACCAACCAACTAGTATGACTAAAATGAAAGCGCCATTTGACAATTTAATAAGCATGTCTCTAACTGGTGTATCTTACAGCTCGACTAGGCGCCGAACGTCAGAAAATGACATGTCCAAATAAGCCTGCGCAATCAAGAATTGGAAGGTCTCGAAAATTTGTATAGTCTATCAGGAAATATAAGAGATTTCATTTTAAGTACCGGAAGTTTTCCATCACCCATACCCCGAGACAAGTAAGAAATTTTCTAAAGTGATTATGTACAGTCAAAGAAATTGATACCCGTGCCACTTTGAACCTTTTCATAGTGAGTTTAATATTGCTTTGATTAGTAAAAAGTATGGAATGTCAGTGACATTTCTTGTGAAAAGGTAAAAAGTGGCACAGTAAACGATTTCCTCGACTGTACTAATGATAGTAAGAAACTAAATTCTTACATACAATCACGCCTTTTGTTCCCGAATGAAGTAGACAGAGCACGGGAAAGGCGGCGCAGACTAAACCTCGTACTTCACGCTTAGCATGATTTTGGATTTGACAATACATATACGGAAGAGTTATAATAGTGACAGAATATTTTCCCCGAACTCACTTCCCTAGTCGAAATCCATGGAAGTAATGGAGGGGTGATATTCCAACCCTACACCACACAGGTAAAAAATCTTTGACTTTACTTATTCACAGTCATTAGCGAAACGGCATTTCTATTCGTGCTTCAAAAGGTAATCGACAAAACGTGTTAGTGAGCGTAAATTACGACATCCGCCTGTAAATTGGACAGTTAGAAAAACGAGATTGTTTTTATTTGGGTGACGTCAGACTGCCTCTGGGAAATACTCTAAATAGCAATAAGTAAGTCTCATAATCTTAAAGATCCGTGATTCGTAGTCTCATTCCGATTATTCGCAGTAACTTTTAATATTTTAAAGCCAAGGATACACTAGGGGACAAATGTCTCACGACACGTGTCCCCAGCAACGTCGGGTGAAGTAGCGAGACACATGTATATACGCGGATATAAGTCGTGCTATGTCGCCAGATAAGTCAGGCGAAATCGGCCGGCTTCGCTTCACATGTCGCCGACACATTGTCGCGGGACATTAATCCCCTAGTGTATCCTTGGCTTTATACTAACAAGTGTCATCACATCAATCGATCGTCGATTGACGGTATCGATTGATGACGGAATGGATTAGTCGACGTCGTCACCTCGCGATCAACGTCGACATCCACGGAATACAAGGAGAGGTGTGCTCTCAACCCACACGGAAGTCAAAACGGCCTATTAATGCCCAGAGTTTTAAACGCTATTGAAAAAAAATACAAGCAGAGGTCGTCTCGCCTTGACAGTTGCGTGTCCGAAACAATTGACAGGCGCAAGTTTTTACGATAAGCTGCGGTTGTCGTGTCGCTCCACAAAGCCCTGACCTGTCCTCGACTCTGGCTCCAATAATTGACATATCAGTATTTATAACGAGTCGTTCACCTAATGTGATCACTGCACGTGGTCGGGTGCTTCCATAAAGAAACAGGTTCAAGGACAAATCTGTGCCGATCGGTACCGACCGGTGCAGGCATAATGTTTATGTTTACTTATAAGCGTTTATAAAGAAACAGGTTTCACACACACACACACTTCCTCACGCCTGTATTCCCAAGAGGGATATGCAGAGCACATGAATTCAAAAATCCAGTGCCACGTTTAGCAATTTCAGGGTAATCAGATTGTAAAACATGATATTGTAGTGACCGGTTGCTAGCCCATCGCCTACAGTACACTAACCCTTTCCCTGAGTCGCCTCTTACGACACACACGGGAAGAAATTGGAAGGTGCTATTCTAACCCGGCACCACACGGGTTAAGAAACAGGTTTTAATTTTACCTATTTCTTTATGCAAGTTGACCCTGCACGGGTCAGTACCGACCCGCAGGAAACCTGGTTCCTTATGTAAGCACCCTAAAACTAAGAGCTTATTGATTAAAACTACTCTAAAACAAACTAATTATAAATTAGAATAAAAACCTTTCCTAAGACTGTTAGCTCAGCTCCAAGGCATGGAATTGTGGCGGTCTCTGTAGTCAATTTTTAGGGTTCCGTACCCAAAGGGTAAAAACGGGACCCTATTACTGAGACTTCGCTGTCTGTCTGTCCGTCCGTCCGTCCGTCCGTCTGTCTGTCACCAGGCTGTATCTCACGAACCGTGAGAGCTAGAGAGTTGAAATTTTCACAGATGATGTATTTCTGTTGCCGCTATAACAACAAATACTAAAATTAAAATAATTATAATAATTAAGGGGGGCTCCCATACAAAAAACGTGTTTTTTTTGCTATTTTGGATCTATTTAAATAACTGTAACAGATAAATACTTGAAATGCTCACAGAATATTTAATTAAATATTTACTTTAAAAGAAAACAATTAAAATAAAATAAAATTAGTATTTAAGGGGGGCTCCCATACAAAAAATGTGTTTTTTTTTGCTATTTTGGATCTATTTAAATAATTGTAACAGCTAAATACTTGAAATGCTCACAGAATGTTTAATTAAATATCTACTTTAAAAATAAATAATTGAATAAAAATAAAATTAGTATTTAAAGGGGGCTCCCATACAAAAATTCTGATTTTTTGCAGTTTTTGGTACGGAACCCTTGGTGCGCGAGTCCGACTCGCACTTGGCCGGTTTATTAGTTATTAATTAGTTAGTACCCCGTACTAACGATGATGACTATACCACAACCTGAGGTCCATAATAGATATTTCTCAGCTAGCTCTCGTACATCTATATGCCAACACATTACGACTAAAATATTTCGTCTCCATTCCTAAACCCAATACTTTTTAATCGTTTACTACATACCAGCCGATAATCGCCGACCGCTGTTAATTACCACTCACTAACTACCGACTTATCTTAAGCATCCATAGATAAGCCACATTACAGGCCAGCCCGCGTGGCTCCCAGAGATTGAGAGCCAGAAATAGCCATATCGTTAAATTAATTTTTATTGTCGCCAATGATGATAAAACAAATCATCAACGCGACGCGAGTCCCGCTTTGAGGCATGCCGTCTCGTTAAGGCTTGATTTGATCGCGATTTCTGTGTCACTGGAAACCTAGAAACGGTTGGCACTCGTAAAGTTCGTGGTCAAGAATTGTTTACCAACAATGTGTGAGAATCGTGAAAGTTTAAATCGTAAGCCCACGGGTTAGAAGGAGTTTTTGGTGGGCTGCTGGCTAGGGAGGTGTCTTAAATTCATCTAGCCTTTCGTGCTAAGATTATTAGCTACCAATACCCCTCTTTTTACGCCTCGCTAGTGACTTAGAAAGCTACGTCATTTTTCCTTTGTTTGTGTTCCCATTATGTAGACAAAACCAAGACTTTTTTAGCCACTTTTATATATTATCTTTGGAGTGGGATTAGAACAACATTGGTCCATCTCCATTTTCCATAACAATGTGGGTTTATAATTTTCTATTGCTTTCGTAATGAGGCAGAACTATGATGCGCTTAGGTTTTATTTATTATTATAGCATTGGTAGTAACAACTGGCCACGTCAGCCACACGCCCTCAAAACGATGGGCTCGCAGAGCGGACTAGTCGGTGCAAGCAAAAGGTGACAGAAAGGGATATTTGTCAAAAACTTGTATCTGGTAGTAAAAGTCAGGGTATATTTCTTGCTAGATGTTAAAAAAAAAACTTCCCCGTATTTTGAAGGGCTTAGAATGAACAATACTTCTCTATTTTTTCCGAAGATATCGATAGGCAACTAAGGAACGTTTAGGTATGCTTTAGGCGACAGGGTAACCTCTCACTTACATACCATCACGCCTCTTACCCACAGGGATAGACAGAGACTACTTTGATCCACTTCTTACGATCCTTAGATACCTCTTTTGCTTCATCCACATTCATATCTCCCTAATGCATGTTCATAGACCTAAAATTATGCCAAAAGTCCACTAAAATGACGACTACTTTAGACTCGATGGAACCTAACTCATTACGTCACTACTCGCGTGCTCTAAAACACGTGCGAATCATTTACTGCATTTTACAGTTTCTAAATGACGCATTTATATTTAATATCAGTTCTCTTGTATTTAAACGCCAACTGCTTTAACCGAGGTCGCTGATGGAATATACTTAAAAGCCAGCCGTGTTAACCATTTAAGGACTAGGATCCCAGAAGTTCTTGCTGGTGTTTGTGATAAAAGTATCTAAAATTCCTCAACCCCAATCATGGTATACGTAAAGCCATGCTTGCACCATTTAAGTACTAGGAAACCAGAAGTTTTTGCTGGTGGCAGTGATAGAAGTATCCAAAATTCCACAACCCCAAACGACTCTGTGAAATCATAGCTCAATTAAGTTTAGATAAAACGTCAGAAATGTGATTCCATCCGGAAATGAAGGGTTATTATCGTACATTAGGTAGTTCGCCATTAATTGGTCCGCAAGGCCGTTGGACAATAGGGATAACAATGACATAGCTGCGAACAACGCTAGCACCAACCAGCGGCGTTGCAAAAACATGCCACAGCACTGTTATGTATCCACGGTTTAACTTATTAAGCGTGTCACACATTCAGCAGATACAATAAGATATCTGTGTCTGAACAGATATCTGTCAATATCGCTCCCTATACAACTCAATGAGCTAACACACAGCGCAGGTAACTTATATTTTGCCGTCAAGTATCTGTTGACACCGACATTATGAAAAGATGGCATACGAAAATATTATCGTATCTGTTTAGTCTGTTTCCCTTGTGGTGTCATGTTTTAGCCTAGTTCGGACTAGGTTAGTATTTTAGTCGATGTGCGGGTAATTTAGAAAATAAACGTGTCTGAACAATGAAAATTTTGTCGAATTTCATTGTTTGAACACATTTAGTTACAAAATAACTCTCTACTCGACTAAAAATCTAACCTAGTCCGAAGTAGGCTTTAGAATAACACCGTTAGTTCGTAAAAGGTGCAATAGGTTGGGAAAGGCTTTAGACGATATCTTAGCACTCTGTTTACAGTGACATGTCTAGCACAAAGAAAAATCGTCTTAGCTTGAATTTCAATCATTCTACTTTAGCTGTATATTAGAGCACTCAGAGCACGGGCGTAGCCAGGAGTAGTTTCGGGTGGGGTTTGACGAAAAAAATCGGCCAAGTGCGAGTCGGACAAAGTCAGCTTTGATCTGCTCTCCTGAAAAAAAATGCCGTCGATCACCATCAGTAACGATCTTTAACGATCTATTCACGCTTCAGCTTACTAGAGATAAGTAAACGAAACACCGTCCGAAAGCTTAACCATCGATAGATCAGACAATTTTCCAAAACGGTCATGCAACACCGCTTGCTGACTACCTGTCTGTGCCTAACGTCTCCAGTCATACAGAGAGGGGTATAGTCCAGGGGTCACCAATTAGTTTCGCTCAGGGTCCATTTTAAGAAATGAAATGACATTCGCGGTCCAACAAAGGTGATTACGGAAATTACAAAGGTTATTATAATTTAATGAGAAAAAGGACATTTTTTTATTGTTGATTATCAGTCCGAAGTTTGGAATGGAATTGGTCCAAACTATTGACTTTAAATCCTGAAGAGTAACGATATATTTTTTCGGTCCTCATACAATGGGTCGGCTGTCCGTATGCGGACCGCGGTCCGCCATTTCGTGACCCCTGATATAGTATAATATATAGCTGGTATAGCTCGCCAAGCCGGTCTTCAAGCTCTCCACTTGACCCGTGACCCGAGACACCCGTAACTCATGCCCGTCTGACACCCAGAAACCTAAATTGCATAAGGATTTAAAATTGAGGCTTCCAAACTTGTGTACAAATAAATCACTCGTATTTTCGAAACTCGTTATTTTGGGATTGCGTCGGTGGACTCTGTTCCGTTGTAAGAGAGTTTAAAGCTCCTTGCTGGTCAGCTTATTAATATGTAGCTATCTAGTACCTAAGTGCTTTGGAGCCACGCTACAACTCTGTTCACATTTTGAGATTTTATACGTTTTTTGAACGTGTAGCCACAAGCAATGTCGGCATTTTTTTTAACATTTATCAAAACCTTAAAGAAACTTTAACGAACCTTTTCGAAAGAACTAAGTATCAAAACTTCGCACCAAATTTCACTGTTACAATTGCTACGTAACACTTAAAAGCCCGTGTTGTGTCGGATTTTGAACAACTCGCCTCTCCGTTTCTTCCGTGGATATCGTAGAAAACAAAATATTTTCAGGTATGTAGGTATTTTTTAAGGAACAGGCTAGCAACCTGTCACTATTTATATATCTTCCATCTGTTGTTAAACCTAAAATTATGCTTTTAATTTTGTCTGTGTTTTGTGAGCTCTGCTTGGCCCATTTGGATACAAAGATGATTTTGTGTGTATGAACAAAAGTTGATATTGATTAGTGAGCGTTTAAAATTATTTATTTACTAGCTTTTGCCCGCGGCTTCGCTCGCATTAAGTTCGGAATGACACAGAAGAGATCTTGGAATTATTTGAATACGCTGCTGTAGACGATATGTATACATATGTCTTTCAATTTGGGAATAGGATGAAAAGGTTCTAGGCATTATAAGTACTACATAGAAAACATTGATAATTACGGAATGCTCCATATATATGTATGTACTTACATATTTGATGGAACCCTACAAAAAACTACAGTTCATCCGTCCGTCCGTACGCTGCACCAAAACGTTTGGCCAGACAGAGGTGTTTTTTTTCTAAATTCTTGCGGAACTATGGGATTCCGCGGAACACACTTTGAGTATGGCTGATCTAACTTATGCAGTTTAGATTTTTCATACAATATTGTTTTTCACGCTAACACCCATTTTTCAAACACAGCCATAACTACACTTTATACTTACTAAGGTATGTGTGCACGCTACATAAATTGAAAACATCTAGCTTACATGGTTTAAATATTTCATACAAATGTTTTTTCCCGCTAACTCCCGTTCCC
>BHDV01019288.1:41094-52440 GCA_005406045.1 Adoxophyes honmai
GGTAAAATTTCAATTTCTAAATTTGAACCAACAAAGACCAAAGAAGGACTAAAACAAACAGGGTAAGCTAAGTAAAACCGTTTAACAAAGCACATACGATCTAGTATTCTAACCGTGTACCATCGAACCATTGGTTCCTGACCCACTATCCACCTATTTAAAGTGGCCGTCAGTGATTTAGCGTCGCTCGACAAATAAAATCTGGTCTATTCTTGGTCAAGAGCCAATTCGAAGCCAACCTCCTTCAGAATTAACACGTGAACGGTGTGCAGGTATGGTGAGAAGCAGAGGCAGACGGACCCTACCAAAGAGGTCTCCGGCATCCAGCTGCTGTCGGCGACGGCCTACCAGCTCAAGAAGCCGAACCAGCAGCTCCTCATCCCCATCACGCTGTGGATCGGCATGGAGCAAGCCTTCATCGGGGCTGACTACACGCAGGTATGCTAAAAAGAGTATTAAATAGCCAGGGACTCTAGTTCTTCATCTTCTTAGCCAACGTCTTCATTGCTGAAGGTCGTGTCCAGTCTAAAATACTGATTTATTATGTTCTTCCATGTGTTTCTGTCTTCGACGGTCTTAAAAGCTTTTGGTATTGGTAGGCCAGTAACAGTTTTTATTAGATCTCTCTACCACTCTCTCTCGGGACTCTAATAGCAGAACAGAATAGCATATATAATAGCAGATTAGATTGGGAATAACACTTCTCCATTTCTTGTGGTGTCGCAAGAGGCGACTAAGGAAACAGTTTTAGGTGCAGGCGACATGTCACTATTATATTACCTCTTCCATCTGTTTTCAAACCTAAGATTAGCCTAGTGATTGTGGGAAAATCTATACATATATTATAAAGCTGCAGAGTTTGTTTGTTTTTTTGTTTGTTTGAACACGCTAATCTCTGGAACTACAGGTTCTAATTGAAAAAATATTTTTGTGTGGGATAGACCATTTATCGAGGAAGGCTTTAGGCTATAAAACATTACGCCGCGACTAATAGGGCCGAATAAATAATGGAACATGTGGGAAAAAACGGGGAAAATTGGTCACTATTCCACGCGAACGGAGTCGCGCGCACAGGTAGTTCTCCAATAAAGAGATCTCACTTCTATGCAGATGCTATGCCTGAGGACAGTTCACATAGAAAGTAGGCAGTATCTATGCAACAGATTCACGTAACTTTGTTGGCGCAATGTAGGATACCATTTGACAGTTGATGACTTTTGGAGACGAAGTTCTACTACTAGATAGGTGGCGCTAGGGCGCTACACATTAATCCCCTCTTAGATCCACGGAAGGAATGGAGAGCTGTTATTCTAAACCCAACACCACGGTAAAAACACAATAATCAAGGAATGACCATCTTTTTGACGAGTGATAACGGAGCACAGATCGCACGATACATGTCGTATAAAAACTGTTGGTAAAGATTGCGCAGTTTTTTGTTGGGTGTAGGATGTTAACCCTAAGAAATGGTTGCGAAGAGAGAATGGACAGCTCTATCTTCAGTGTAAAGGTCGTAGCAGATTGCAAGCTCGCTTGCTCTTATTATGTGGGCATGATTGCACCAGCGATATACCTAGGCAAAACACTTAAGTAAGTCATCTGTTCTATGTAGACAGTTTGCAATGAACGACGCAAAAAATACGAAAACAATTACTTGATAGTGACAACTATTTATACATAAATTTTATCGCGACACAGTCGTGTCAATCATAAGTGGACAGGAATAATCAAACTTGAAAGATAAGCAAACAATGAGTTTGCAAACCATACGATATTAAAAATAGAATATCTTTTCGCACACGTTGTTCTCACACACACAACAGGTGACTTACTTAAATGTTTCCCCTATACACTACTAAAAACCGTACTTGCTTAATTGTCTCGTGAAACTTTAGTGACGCGGAAGCGGGCCACTAATGTGCGCAGACCCTGTGTTTCGGAGGCACACATCAAACGCGATGAAATCTAAACTCGTGATTCGTTCGCTCCATTGCGTGCGCACGATTGGTTTCATCCGCGATAGACTCGAGATCTACGGTCTCTGGCATAACATTTACATTATTCTAAACTTATGCCGTTATTGTTTTCTATACGATATTACACAATATACGCAGATGTCTTTGAAAATTACGCAAAATCGCGAACCGGAACAATCTCACATACAGTCCTTTCCTACTTGTCTGTTGTCCTTTGTGGTGACGGGTTAGGATACCTCTTCCATCTGTTTTCAAACCTAAAATAGTGCGAGAATTTGCTGCGATGCGTGAATAGTCATAATCGTAATCATGGTTTTGTCCGTGTCACGTTTCGTGTCCTCTGCCTACCCCATTTAGGAACATAGCCGTGATTGTATGTTGTTGTTAGTGTCCGACCGAAGCTTCGGCTTCGGCTTCGGCTTCGGCCACCTTCGGCCAAAAAAACCACCTTCGGCCAAACCTTCGGCTTCGGCCAAAATTTGGCCGAAGCTTTGGCCGAAGCCGAAGGTTTGCAAATCAAGATTTGAAATTGAACAAACGATGCCAGAGCGAGTTCGCTGGCCCGATCGCATTACTTGCAGTTAATTATATAAATTACTGACAACACATAACATAACAACATAGTCACACTTGATTTAGAAACGAAAACTGCGCATAATTTACTGCCGTATTTTTTTTACTATTAGCAAATTCTTGTATTTCTTGGGGTCAACATGGGGTCAACACACCTTCGGCTTCGGCTTCGGCTTCGGCCGAAGGTTTTGATGAAAGCCGATTAATCGGCTTCGGCTTCGGCTTCGGCCAAAATTGTACCTTCGGTCGGACACTAGTTGTTGTATTTACTTGTAAATCAAGGGTATTTAGTTGAGAAGTATTTTTTGTTTACCACACTAGTCACCCCGTAGTTTGCAATACGCGCTAGTGGCGCCGCCACCGCGTTGACGTTTACAGGCGACAACTGTTGCACTAGAACCACCGAATTTACTACGTCAGACATGTTGAATTCACAATGCGTCGTATCGTTCAGGTAAAACAATATCGTTCATTAGTCCACATAGAATACGTCATGCGACTTGCAAGCTGCAATTGGAAACTATTATTCGTGAACGAATAAGTATTGATGCAATGCTCAAGCCGACACGGGAGATATTAAATGTTTTAACCATTTGTCGGATATATACGCGTCTTAAATAAAACAAATGGAAACGGGAAAGTTTAGTCTTAGTTTAAGTTACACTTTACTAGCAAGTAATAATACTTTTTCATGCGATAAACACTGTATTCGGTTTAGAATAAAACCTCTCCATTTCTTTCGTGGATATAGTACGAGGCGACTAAGGATGTAGGTCAAGGTATGTTTTAGGCGACAGGCCGACAACCGGTCACTATAGCACAGAATAGATAATACTATAGTACGTTTGAACATAAAAAATATGCTAAAGGTGGCCGCAAAGCAAACGACCATGCATTTGTCTGCTTATGTGCTCTGCCTGCCCCGTTTGGGAATAGGTACAGGCGGGATGTACATCGCGAACAGGGATTGTTGAGCCACTTACCTTTTGTAACTTGGTCGAGTAATCGTCGTTGATTACACGTCTAGATTGCGAACAGTGGCAAGTAGCTCAACAATCCCCACAGGACCGTACAACTTGATCACACCTAGTATTCGACCGATGCTTCGGCTTCGGCCACCTTCGGCCTAAAACCACGCCAAATACTGTTGAAAATTAACCGAAGCCGAAGTTTTACAAGTTATCCAGAATTTACTGAATAACGCTAGAAGTTCTGAGACTAAAATAACTATCGAATCTCTTGGTCCGCCTTTTCCGCCAATGCTTTTGCCGAACACCGATCAAGCCAGAACTGCACCTTGGATCAGAACCCGTGTGGTGCCGGGTTAGAATAGCACCTCCCATTTCTTCCCGTGGTTGTCGTAAGAGTCGAATCTAGGAAAGGGTTGGTGTATTGTAGGCTATGAGCTATCAACCTATCACTGCAATATCATTTTTAATTGCTAAATGTGGCACTGGATTTAGATTTTTTGCTGCCCCTTTTGGGAATACAGGCGTGAGAATATGTATGTATGATACTCAGACACTAACCACCTCCGTTTCCCCAGGCTTACGTATCCTGCGCGCTGGGCATCCGCTCCATCGGCTACGTGATGATCTGCTTCGGCGTGGTCAACGCCCTCTGCTCGCTGGTCTTCGGCTCGGCCATGAAGTACATCGGCAGGTTCCCGATCCTGGTGATGGGCGCCGCCCTGCACCTCTGCCTCATCGTGTGGCTGCTCATCTGGAGACCGAACCCCAACTCGCCGATGACGTTCTTCGTTATTTCCGGACTCTGGGGTGTTGGGGATGCTGTGTGGCAGACCCAGATCAACGGTAAGTCTCACATTTACTATATAATGTTTTCAACTTTTGCGATTCTCACTCATATTAATATGTACGCGGGACTTAACTGTTTATGACATTTTTTTTTTATATCACTGGACAATATTTACACCAATCACCTAGTCCCAAACCAGGCAACCCTGTGTTATGGGTACTAGACAACGGATAAACTTACTTATATATAGATAAACATCCAAGACTCGAAAGCAAACATTCGTATTCATCATACAAAACATCTGCCCCGACCGGGGATCGAACCCGGGACCTCAAGCTTCACAGTCAGGTTCTCTATCCGCTGGGCTATTCGGCCGTCAACTGTACATTACATTTTATTTGTTAGGTATTTTTGAGAGACATCAAGCCTAAATACAGTTCAATACTGTGAATATTTTACACAAACAGACGAGCATGTATGATGAGATTATTGAATGTAGACGAAGCAATAAAAGGTATGTCTCGATAGGAGCAAGAGGAACAAAGTGGTCTCTGCCCGAGGCGGGGAGAAAATCCCAAAAAAAAAGTATCGTCGAGAAAGATTTTGAAATCACGAAATACTTAAATCGGTCTCTAATTTTAGGATTCATTTGAATATCCTTTAAGATACACCAAATGCTTTCCAAATATTTCCCTTGATAAATAATAAGAAGTTGATTTTAACTAATATCTATTTAATTTTCATAGTAATCGCATAATCGTCGAGTTATCAAAGTAACGCCCTGCGTAAATTAAAATCAAAAGCGAAATATCGTATCGTGTAGTTTACACGTAATTTCGCAGGCTTTACACCCCTAATACAGCCAATATCTCCCTTGGAGGCGTTTATTTTTATCTCGCACAACCAGTTACTAAATAAAATGGCCACTAGCGCGGGGGGCACCCACACGTGCCGGCGCGAGCGCACGTGCTCGGCGTAGTCTCCGCTACGTCACATTCGTTTGACCAGCAAATCGCCCCGGCTACTCGCGGGTACAATGCACATTTAAGTATAAAGAATGCTTATCCGTGTGGTGTCAGATTTAGAATAACACTTCTCCATTTCACCCGTGGATGTCGTAAGAGGTGATAAAGTAAGGTTGAGGTATATTTTAGGCGACAGGCTAACAACCTATCACTATTATTCCTCCCAACTCAAAACCTAAAAAAAAAGCTAGAATGTAAAAAAATGTAGCGTTTCGTGTGTTCTGCCTACTCCTTTGGGAATACAGGCGTGATGTATGGATGTACCTTTATAAACAACGTTCACAGCTTTCAATCTTTCAAGCAAGTTTACGCGAAGCCCACACAGGCTGCCATTTTAGGACAGATTTAACCAAATTGGAATACAATGTACTTAGTTGCTTGTGTTTTGACTCAAACTTAAGTTACTATTTAGCTTGAATTGACTAGATTTTACTATCTGTGATCCGAATTGAGTTTAAGTATAGCGGCATTACATTTAAGTTGCTAAATTACTTTTGAAACATAGTACATACGATCTAGCATTCTAACATACCATCGAACCAATGACTCCTGACCCATCATAGAATCTATTTACAGAAAACTTCAAAGTAACACCGCATTGCTCGACAGTGGAAAACTTTATTACGTTTACTGTAACACTATCTACGGCGGGTGAGCAAGCAATAGTTTAGAGGCAAAACGACACTAGACAAAACAATGGCTATTTCACGCCGTTTAGCACTATTTTAGGTTTAAGTGAAGCATAATAAGAATTAATGTGTGTAGATTGGTTTACTCCGGTACGCGATACTTGATTGTCTACAGAAATCCCACGTTTAGATGCAAAGTGTCCTTAATGTGTATGTAGAGGCCTCCACGTGTTGGACTTGAATAGGATGCGTGCGAGTAGCGTTGTGACGAAGGTGGTTTTAGTCGGACAAAAACCGGAGTCGGAATGCCATCTTACTTGGACCAGAATCGGAAGGAGCCACAGAGCAGAGCTAGCCAAGTGTAACGTGGCACTCTTACTTAAGTTTTATATAAAAACTAACACTACGTACTAGGTTTTACATAAATACACGTCTGTCGTATTCTTAAATAGAGTAGACAGAACACAATTAGATTTATACATACTTGTAACATGGTGAAAGTCACCGGTCCGGCGTCCTCTGATAAAAACCTCCAATCTAACATGGTAGGAACTGAAGTCGGAATTGGAAGAATGATATACCAATCGGAATTCCGACTCGGAACTCCGCGCCATCCCTACGTGCGTACTCGTATGAATGAAGCAATTGCAACGTATCATTATTGAAATGACGCCTTTTTAATTCACTACCGACCATACATCTGTTAAATTACTGTGTTTTACTGCAAAGAATGAATTGTCATCTTTTTAAACGCTCGCGGAAATAATGTGTAATTTAAACGAAGTTCAAGTCACGGCTAATAAGCTGAATTATTTAGCTTCTAGCTTTTGTTAAGGCAACTTGTCTGAAACTTGTCAAGGTCTGCTTTTAACCGCCATTAATTTGTTTGAATGGAAAGCGTTTGCCGGATTAACGACTGTAATATTAATACTAATATAGAATTAGATGTTTGTTTTCATGATGACTTTAGTGTATTTATTTTATGTACATACATCACGCCAATGTTTCTGAATTCAAAACATTCATTAGATAAAAGGGGGTAAGAGACTCTTTTGCAAATCTTATGTTTGAGCCTACCAGCGCTCCGTAAAGGTCGTGATTGCCAAGACCTACAAGAGACTCGGCACAAAGTAATTTTTCTAAAAATAATTTAAAAACTTGTAAATTGTATTATATTTAAGTTGTGTTTTTATTGAATGAATGGAAATTGTATTTAATTAATTATAATAACAGGAATTACCTATTTTAGATTTGAATAAAAATTTAAAAACAAGAATATTTGGTACAATAATAAAGAAAAATCGCCAAGTATTTCCAAATCAGCAACACAATATGGAAAAATTCACTTTTGTAACTAGTTGGTGCCTGTCGCTTCGTGTATGTACCTCAATGCGCGGTGACGCTCAAGCAACTCGTTACCAATTCCAGTTTGTAACTAGTTCCTTTTGAGTAGCCTCATGTGCGTATAATGAAACTTCCAATCAAATGAGTCCGCCCTTGCCTTGTGACATATCTGTCTTCGTATAATTATGTTAATCATACTTTGTCATTACTTGACGGCAATACAACTAATGAAGTCCTCTTTAGTCTCATTATGGTGGCGCAAGTGCCAATTTCTAAAACTATTAATGCGTTTTGTATCATTGAAGTTGTCAGGGTGCAATTTGGCAAGCGTCCGTTTGTTAACAAGTCTAAACAAAACTTTTGTAGTAAATTTTAAGTAATTTTCAGTTTTACTGTTGTTAAAGGGAATATTGATTTATAGGGTAATATCAAATCACGCCTGTATTCCTAAATGAGGTAGCCAGAGCACACAAAACGCTACATAGACAAAACTATGACTATTTCACGTTTTGTGGCCACTTCTGGCATATATTTGACATAAGTAGTATCGAACGTTTTAGTTATTAACTGGACATGTAACGTAGGAAACCGAGCGAAGCCGAAGCAAGCAGTTAGCAGACGAGCGAAGGCGGCGCGCGCGAGTCCGCGCCGGGGAAAAGCTATTGCAATAATTATCGCGCATGCGCACCGCGGTTTGTGGCGGCGCCTCTACGACCTGAGAATAGAAATGCGCGCTTAAGCCCTGCGCAGACGACTGTCTATCCGCGACGGACTTTTTAGTCTGTGAAAATAGAACCTATGGAATTATATGCAGTAACGCACACGACGCGCAAGTCCGGTGGACAATGCATACAATCCACGCAGACTTTTTGTGCGCCGCAGACTTAACGCACAAAAAGTCTGTCGTCTGCGCTGCACCTTACCACCGCACTAGCCGACGCCCGCGGCTCCTCTTCGCTTTTTATGAAGCCAGAGTTACAAATACGACAATTATAGACTTATAAAGAATGAGAGAGAGAGAGAGAGAGAGAGAGAGTAAATTTGAGCATCGCTTTTACTGGGAAAAGCGCTGCGCGAACTTACTCTCTCTCTCTAACATCGTGCCAAGTTTGATGCCGAACATACATACATCACACATTTCCAAATAGGGTAGGCATACCATACAAAACGCTACGTAGACAAAACTTATTAAATATGTATGTATTAGGTCTTAAGTTGGCAGAAATAGAAGTGACAGGTTGCCTGTCGCCTTAAATATACCTTAACCTATTTCCTTAGTCGCCGATTACGACATCCACGGATGAAACGGAGAGGTGTCATCCGACATTACACATTTAATGATAACTTTTTCAAAATTATCTAAAACGATGAAACACCCACATACATGTACTTTCAAATGAATTTGATTCTTATGCCTCTTTAAGACATGTACCTACAAGTATTACGGCATACATACATACATACATATTCTCACGCCTGTATTCCTAAGAGGGGTAGGCAGAGCACATGAATTCAAAAATCCAGTGCCACGTTTAGCAATTTCAGGGTAACCAGATGGTTAAACGTGGTATTGCAGTGACAGGTTGCTAGCCCATCGCCCACAATGGCCACAATACACTAACCCTTTCCCAGAGTCGACTCTTACGACACCCACGGGAAGAAAGGGGGAGGTGCTATTCTAACCCGGCACCACACGGGGCTTTTTCTTAAACACTGGGTAAAATAAAAATCGTAACATGCATTGTCCTTAAACGTAAATAAAATTCACTTTTATTAAGAAAACAACTTATAAACAAAGGTAATAATAATTGCAATATTTGCAATCTAATCTAACCAAAACAGCTCTAAACATACATCCGTCATCAGACGACCATAAAACAACAAAGATTTCCATTAAAACTAAAACGTATTCGATTTCCAGCGGAAGAGGAAGATGCTAATGAATTAATAACAATATCTTAACGCGACGCGATATTTTAATTAATTTACTGTTTCCTGTGAAGCTGACAACAAAGTTCGCACAATTATGCACCATTTTGTAATGCTGTTAGTGCATTATCCTTGAGGTGTCTTCCTGTACGCATCAGGGTCCGTCTGATAGCCATCAGTAGTAATAGGGCCTACTGACGCTACTGTCGCGAACAATTGACACCGGCCACCATTAGAGAACTCGTGACGCTTCTGAGTCGGCATACGGACTCGCCATCAGTGTTGCCTATAGGGTAGACAACTAAAAAATGTTTAGTTTGTCAGTCAGATAGTTTGCCAAAAATATTAAACGCTTTTTTTTATTTGACAACTTTGTCTCTAGAAGTAACAGCTTTTGTTCAAATCCTTAGCGACTAGCGACGAATTGATAAGAAATTACGCGCAATACCGTACGATATTAAACATTTTTTCACTTCTCATGCTCTTAAAGTGATTCTTTAGTCCCTACATAGCGGGCCTAAAACTTATTTTTAAGCTCTAGGGGCTAAAGAAATATTTTTTTAATTGGCCTTAGAAACCTCTTAAACAGCCAGTCACCGTGTTTGTGAACGTAGGATTATCGCCATTTTTATAGACGTAAAAATAACCTCAAAATATCAATGAGGCTATTTCTACGTCTTTAAAAATGGCGGTAATTGTTACTCTGCCAAAAAAACTTTTAAAAGTGATTTAATTTCGCAAAACACGATGATTGATTACGAATAATAATTTATTTCATTATAATAATAATTATTAACACATTTTATTATGCATAGTGTAATAATTATAAGCTTAAAAATAGTTTAAAGTTAAAATCTGTTGGCTAAATATGCAAGCATTCAAAGCGTCACTTTACAAAAAAAAAGTAAAAGAAAAGAAAAACCGTGTTTTTTTAAATTTTTCTTAGGTTAGATTAAAACATATTTGTACATGGAAAGCTTTGTTGTAATCAGTATTGTAATATTTTATATAACAGAAAGAATCCTCGCATTCAAAGTGAAAAGTAGAGTGTTTAACGCGAGACTAAACAACCATAATGACACTCGAACTATAGTCACCCTCGCTATGCTCGGGTGTCTAAATATCTCGTGACATTATGGCTTGTTTTAGTCCCTTGTTGAACAATCTACTATTTTATTTGCTAAAACTTGAGCAAAAGTTGTAAGTAGCAAGTGTTGTAGTAGAAGAAAATCGCTAAATTGGCACAACTGCTTGCTACGGCTTCCGATGGAAACGTGTTTCGATAAAACAACACAATAAATTAAAGACTGAAAATATGAATAAGTAAGTACAACAGGAGATCAATGCTAAAGATAGCTTAAGGTTAAAGGCTAAGGTTTGAAAGGCGTCCGTGGGGTGTCGGGTTAGAATAACACCACTCCATTTCTTCCGTTGATAATGAAAGAGGCGACTAAGGATTAGCTAGCAACCTGCCGCTTCAGTACCTCTGAAAATAAAACAAAAAAAAATATGTTAGAGGTGACCACTAAACGTGAAATAGTCATAGTTTTGTCTATGTAGCGTTTTGTGTGCTCTGGCTACGCCATTTAGGAATACAGGCGTGATCTGATATTACCCTATAAAACAATATTCCCTTTAACAACAGTAAAACTGAAAATTACCTAAAATTTACTACAAAAGTTTTGTTTAGACTTGTTAACAAACACAATATTACGATTTTGTCTGCTAAGGTGGCACTCGGACGTTTGCCCTGTCAGATGCCGTCAATCTTGGGTAGTTTTTCAAATTACACCCTGACAACTTCAATGATACAAAACGCATTAATAGTTTTAGAAATTGGCACTTGCGCCACCATAATGAGACTAAAGAGGACTTCATTAGTTGTATCGCTGTCAAGTAATGACAAAGTATGATTAACATAATTATACGAAGACAGATATGTCACAAAGCAAGGGCGGGCTCATTTGATGGGAAGTTTCATTATACGCACACGAGGCTACTCAAAAGGAACTAATTACAAACTGGAATTAGTAATAATTTTAAACAAAAAAAAACCGACTTCAAATCTATACTAATATAATAAAGCTGAAGAGTTTGTTTGTTTGTTTGAAC
>BHDV01019310.1:4723-66685 GCA_005406045.1 Adoxophyes honmai
CACTAACCCTTTCCCAGAGTCGACTCTTACGACACCCACGGGAAGAAAGGGGGAGGTGCTATTCTATCCCGGCACCACACGGGGAAAAAAGAAAGAAACTAGTTCTTAATAAACTCAAGTACCTACATCCTCTTAATGAAATTTGCTTCCTAAAAAGTCTTATTTTCGTAGTGCGATAAAAGACGTCATAATCTAGATTTCTCGCATCATATTTTCAAACAACAAACAAACCATATCACCGAAACAGAAAACGCCTCAATATCTTGTCAAACAGCATCCCGACAAAACAACTCTTGAAAAAATCTCATGAAACTACAAACAGTCACTGGCCGTTGGAATGGCTTCAATGAGTGTTACCATAAAGGCAACGCGACAAGATATCGCATCACTGTAGTGTTGTGACAAAAAGGATATGTCCTTGTTCAACTTTGATATAAGGAGGGTAACATAAAATGGTTACACTCATATGTCTTACCCTCAGTGGCGATACTTCAATAAAAACCGAAAAGCTTGGCTTGTGTATTGCTTGTGATGTGATTATGATGAAGAAACAATACATACGTTTATTAATTATTCCTTTTTACCAATTATAAATAAACACAACCACTACATCAAAACCAAGCTATCTCGATATGTATCTTAACTCAAAACTAAACTATAGATTAATCATCAAGTCTCATTTTTGAGAAGTGACACGTTCAGAGTTACGCCTTGATCTAGCAGTGATATTTTGTCCGTGAGATTGCAAACATCCAGCACCAAAACGCATTGAGACGTCAGAAGTCGTCCAGAGGTCCTCCCATCCCTACTGGCATTTATCCAGGCAATTTGTATTCCCAACCGCGACCCAACCTGATTCTGGGACACCCTTGTCACACCCGTCTGTCATGGCGTGTCCTGTATTTTTATTTAGATACTGCATTAAGTGGCTGACAATGACTCGGTGTTTCATGTTTGGACAGGTGGTGGTTTTGGAAGTCAGGTAATTTTATGGTGGACGGCGTTTGGAAAGTGGGAAAGTTTGCGGGCTCGGGGATGAAAAATTTTAAGATTTTTTTTCTTAATGGATTTTGGATTCGTTTTTGGATTATATATGGGGTAGGCTGAAGAGAGCTATGTAGACGAAACCATGACTGTTTATTTGGAGGAACTTTTAGCAAATTTAAAGGTTCTGAAATTTGTATAATAGTGACAGGTTGTTAGCCTGTAACCTAACATGCTGTATGTAGCCTAAAAAGCACTCAAATTTCTGCTTTTAAAAAATACGAGTTCCATATTTAGCACAATCTAATAGACAGAGTAATTAAATATGTATAATGATAATATTTTTAACCCAGACGCCAACCCTTTTGTTAATATGCGTTGTGCATTTATTACTGTTAATTAACACTGCTGTTTTTTTAACCTAATTATACGGAAAAATGAGGATTCGCTTGTTTTACTGCACACGTTTCCTGTATCTCATTTAAAAACCGTGTCCAGAAAATATTAAACTAGGTCAAAGAATATTGTTGGTTTTTTTTTTTCAAAATCAGTCTCGTTTTTTTTATTCACTCCTAACTAGTTTTATAGCTAAACTAAGCTTAATTTGTTGTAAGATGTAATGTAGGCACTGAATTTTTGAATTCATGTGCTCTGCCTACCCCTCCTGGGAATACAGGCGTGAGAATATGTATGTATGTATTTAGGTAATTTAAATACTTTTTACCTCTATTGCTACAATTTACCAGTCCATTCCGGAGCAGCCAATAGTGGTTTGATACTAACCGGTTGCCGGTAATCCTATCACCTAAAACATACCTTAAACTACTTTCTTAGTCGCCTCTTAACAATCCACGGAAGAAATGGAGAGATGTTATTCTAAAAACAAAACTACAAGTGAAAAATGACATGGAACATTAGCCACGGTAAAACCTCTATTACCATGGCGATTCAGTAAAATCCGACAGAATAGAACAACTTAAAAATGCCGTTTCTCACGTATTTAGCATTCTTGGGCAGACTTCATTAGCAGATACTGCCCAATTCTGAAAGGTCCTAAATTCGCTCGTTATGCTATGAAGATACGTCTTTTTAATTCGGCAAAGCTGTCTTTATCCGTCGACAAAGAACCTTTTCTTCTTGTTCCAATAATTGCGAGTACCCTGATCTTTAGCTGCTTCAACGGTCTCGGAGACGTGTCTAAAGAAACGTAAGCATGATACTGGTGATTGAAATTTGAACGTTGCAAATAAAAATGTATGAAAAAGACGCATTTTATTTGACTGGTGCATAATTAGAGACATAAATGAATCAAAATCAAAAATCAAGTCAAAATCATTTATTTCTACAACACAGTACTATACATACACATATTATACTTTAATGTACGTATTATACGACCGTAGTTGTTAATGAAATAAACCCGAAAGAAGCTACATAAATAATAAAGAAGCTAGAGTATTTTAATGCCCAATTACGAACAGTCTTATACATAACTTTATCTTCAAATGTAAACATTCTGAAAATGCGCGTTGTATAACTTAGTATTAACTTAGTATTTATACGACGCACAAAAATAGTGGCAATAGGAAATATCATAAACAATCACGCATCGGGGGTACAGGCTCGCACCGCCAGCCGCGCCGACCGCGTGTTCCAATTTTGAAATAATGTGGATTTTTTTCTACTTTGAATCGTCACTTATTTTTAAAATGTTTGAAATTCGAATGGAATTATAAAATTAATCGATTTTCGAATGAATTTATAATGCTACTATACAGATGATGATATGATATGGTATGATACAGATTTCTTAATGTATATTTTCTTATTTTGCCTCCTTTTGACGTTTCATGTACCTTTGCCCCATATCGGGAATATAAGGTACCAATGCTCGACGCCTCAACGCCCAGCAGATACCACCCGTCTGTGACCTGTCGTACTATGACATAAGGTTGCAAGTGCCAAGTGTTGGATCAGTGTCGAGCACAGGGACGTTTACTATGTGATGTTTTATTTTTATGCATCCAATGATGGCCTTGACAAATAGCAAGGCGTCTTCGTGAAAATCTAGACACTTTGAAACTACAACATCTCAAGATTGTGTAAACACTAAATATTCTGGAGAAATTGTTCAGTTACTTTCTGAGATGTCTGCGAGTTTGCCATTGATTATTTGCCAAGATTCAAAGGGGATTGATGTTGACAATAAATACGAGGCATTTCTACGTGAACGTATCGAGTGGAACACACTTTTGTAAAGGCCTCCAATTTGGCAGCTTTTTTCGTATTTCGTTGTACGTGATAAATGTTAGACGAAAAAGAAGAGTATTGGGAACTTTTGATAACGTCGACGATTCGGGGAGTGCTTCGTAATTGACAATGGTGAATTATATTCATAACAAAGTAACCTACTTCTGTAGTCACATCGTTAGGATGAAGAAATCTCTAGAAGGTCTTGTGTCTTATGCTAGTAGGTACAGTCAGGGAAATTGGATGTTTAGCAGGTTGAGATACTTCTAAAATTGGCCGGATTACTGTTTCCAGCCAGTTGCATGACATAAATACTCAATATTGAACTTCATGGTGAAGTTTGTCCTATAATGCGAACAAAAATTATGAAGGCGCTCAATTTCCTCGACTGTACCTACTATGGTTTGGTCATGGAAGCTTTGGAAAAAACAAAAGAGAACTGTTGAAGCGAGCAAAAAACAAAAGGTAATCCGATCACATGAAACATTACATGGTCAAATAGTGTACAGTCACGAACTGGGATTGTTAAGCCTCTTGCCACTGTTCGAAATTTAGACGTGTAATCAATGACCGATGTGACCGACCAGATGTCCGCTATGGGATTAGTATTACACGACCAAGTTACAAACATAGGTAAAAGCCAGTCGCTTAAATTTGAGAGGTGTTACTAATAAAACTTTATCCACAAGGATACGAGAAGAAAAAAAGTCTAGTTGTACATATCGAAATATTGGAAGCATTTAAATGTGATTATGGCGAAAAATCAAGGAAGTTAATGGATTAAGAGAACCATAAATGATAGAAATCCTCGAAAAAGTTTTAGAAAGAAACAGCTTTCAGAGAGTTGTGTAGATAAAAAAAAACAGTCAATTTGAAATACGATAAGAAGAAGATGAAACATTAGATTAAAGAAAGATCCAGAAAGTTAAAAACAAAAGCCATCACTTATCAAAAGAAAACTGCTATCGGCAATAATTAGCTGAGAGCCAAAGGAACATCCCAGAGCAATTCGAATTAAAAGCGAAACAAACTTCATAGTTCAAGTCTCAAAAAAAGTGCAATACAGTTAAGAACTTATAGCACAAAGCACAATCGAACTGTTATAATAAAAACATACATTTCACAGAAGAAAACTTACGGAAAAAAGCCCGGGGCGAAATGGTTGCTGAAGAAAAACAAGAGGGGAAGCTCCGAAGTTCAGAACAGGGGTATTCGCAGTTATAATACTTTGTTAAAAAAAGATGTCAAATTGATTTTTCATGTCCCCGTTTGCTTTTTGCTGCCGCTTTTTATTTGCGAGCCCGAGGATTCAATTAAGATTTTTAATCTTTAAGAGTTTTAATGATGTTTCGTTGGTAGTCTGGACGGGTTCTTGTTTTGGAGTTTTATAAGATGCAATTTCGAGATAGAATACAACTACTCTATTTTTTTCGCGGATGTCATTAAAGGTTACTAAGGATTTTAGGTAAGCTTTTTTGCTAAGCATGGCGGAGGAAACCTTCATCTCATAGTATGCTTAGGTTATGTCACTATTATACTACCTTTTCCATCTGTTTTTAAATCTAAAATTATGCTGTTATTGAGTGCTGGTTTTAAGTTAGCCGCTTTTTTAGCCCAACAAAGCTTATTTATCACAGTGATGTCATTAAAAAAAAGGTTGTAAGTATGAGATGGGCGCAAAAGTGGCTTTCAACGTAAGTTACACCGAAAATAATGAATCAATGCAAGTATTTCGCCACTATGTTGGTTCCAAACATCACCCTACTGTAGTGAAATAAAACTGATCTACTCACATTTTTATATCGAGATTAGTTTGACATGTTTGAAACACGTAGCTCGAGATGACGGGTTACGAATTGGCCTAGAACATGTCCAGCTAATCTCGATATAAAAACTCGAGTAGATCCGTTTTATTTCCTTATTAGTGAGTGTTACGGTAGTATATATGTTTTAAACTCACCCTACTGTGATAAAAACTAGGACCGCCTATTTCTCCAAATACAATTTCTCCAGTGTTTCCCTTATTCAACAGCGCGTTTTTTTGTTCCAGGTAAACTAGTGTCAGTGTGTGTGTGTGGATGCGAGGGTATGAGGGCGCGGGGCGAGCGCGCGCGCCTGTGGGCGTGGCTGGCCGTCGTCGCCGCGCTGGGCCGGACCACGGCGTACACCGATACTGAAGACTTTCTCAGCGATTTGGATAAACCAGGTACGTTACTATTTTATTAAAAAACTAGCTTTCCGCCCGCGACTTCGTTCGCGTAAATTTCGGATTTTGGGGTCGTAGGTTTCTGAGCCTATTCTTTACAAACAAACAAAGTTTTCCCTGTTCATAATATTAGTGTAGATGTAGATATCTAAACCCAAATATTAAACAGGATCCTTTTTTGCCTATGTTACTCGTGGATAATGTGGCTTTCGAATGGTGCATGAATTTTTAAAAACGGTCCAGTAGTTACTGAGCCTATTCATTACAACCAAACAAACAAACAAAGTTTTCCTCTTTATAATATTATTATTAGTGTAGAAAAAACAAAAGGTACATTGCCATTTCATTACTGACTAGCCGGCAGTAGAAGACAAATGTAAAGATGCACGTGACAACCGTGTACGTTACCATTTTGTGACCAAAATCATAGCTTAGCGTAGTAGAGATGCGCGTGAGATGGACTGTACAGTATGATACGTACCATTCTCGTATCATACCGATCCCGTATTGTAGCGATCCCGTATCGTATTGATCCCGTATCGTACCAATCCCGCATCATACAGATCCCGTATTGTAGCGATCCCGTATCGTATTGATCCCGTATCGTACCAATCCCGCATCGTACCGATCCCGCATCGTACCGATCCCGCATCGTACCGATCCCGTATCGTGCCGATTCCGTATCGGACGATATAAGCTCAAAAAGTTAAAAGTCAATCAAGTGTATACCTAAGTACTAAGTGTGTACTTTACATTACATTCCTACCCTCGGCGATCGCTCTACGATTGACGATTGCGAAAAATGCAAAACTATCGAAGTAAACGTTCCTGTGCTCGTCACTGACCCAATACATGGCACTTGCAACCTTATGTCATAGTAGGACTCAGGAGGTGACAGATGTCATCTACTGGATAAAAAACAAAGATCCCGACGAATTGAGAACGTCCTCCTTTTTTGAAGTCGGTTAAAAATGCAGTTGAATATTTACTTCGTACTTCATAATAAGAAAATATTATTGCTTTGGGAGTCGTGGTGGGACTTATTATGTTTGCCGTTGTTATTATTTTGACGTGCTAATCGCCACAGGGGCTAATAAACAATAGTACCTAAGTAAGTTATTACCATAAAAGTTGCACAGTTTACAGACAATTACAGTTAAATAGTAAGAAATAACTAAGTAACCTGCAACTTAAGCCCCGTTCCCACCGCGTCGGGCGCCCGCACGATTTTTAATCGGGTGTCGTAGCCGCAGTACATTTTATATGGAGCTGTTCACACACGCTCGACGCTCCGATTGTCGAGCGTGTGTGAACAGCTCCATATAAAATGTACTGCGGCTACGACACCCGATTAAAAATCGTGCGGGCGCCCGACGCGGTGGGAACGGGGGCTTAATGTCATGGTATAGTAAAGAAATTTTTGATACGCTTGTTTGAACCTATTAACAGTTAATATAATGATGACATTGATGACATTCGATATTACTTTATCTGTACAAGTTTTCATTTAATTTTAATATTTCCTGTATTGGTTGTTTAACCATGTAACCCTGAACATGATGTTTAGAATAATTTCTCTTGTGTATTGTAGTCTGTGGGTCTAAAATTTATTGGTTCGATGTTACGCGTTACCTGTAGTGTCGGGATAGAATAGCACCTCTCCATTTCTTCCATTAATGCATTAAGAGGCGACTAAAGAAATAAATTAAGGTATGCTTTAGGCGGCAGGCTAACAACTCGTCACTATCCTATCTCTTCCATCTGTTCTTAAACCTAAAAAAAAAGTAAAAAAAAAACTTTTAAGTAAAACGGTTTTATTTTAGTCTAATCAATGTATATAAAACCGTTTTACTTAAAAGTATTTTTTTTACTTTTTTTTTCGAGCTTTTAGTTTTTTTTTTTAATTTGATATAGTGCACTGTATTCTCCTTGCCAAGACCTTTCAATTGATACCCATATTGATGGGGTTGATAAGAATTAGGTCATCCGCCATTTTGTAGCGGCGGCCATTTTGAATTTACAATGACAATGAATATATCTTACTAGCCTTCCGCCCGCGGCTCCGCCCGCTTGGAACTCGGTTATATTGCGGTATAAAGCACAACTATAAGAAAACTTCTCGTTTCAAACGACACACGGCGCCATCGATCTATCATCTATCGATCGGTTATCGATTGATATCGATCTATCATCGATCGATATCGATCTATCAAGCAAACTATATTTTTGTTTTCCCTCGGGAACATCAATTTTTTCCGGGATAAAAAGTAGCCTATGTCACTCTCCGTGCCCTAAACTATCTCTACCTAAAAAATCACGTCAATCCATCGCTCCGTTTAGCCGTGAAAGACGGACAAACAAACAAACAAACAAACAAACAAACAAACACACTTTCACATTTATATATTGGTAAGGATTGTATTGTCACCACAACTAAAAGCGCATACTGAATTTCAGATTAATCAGTTGACGGAAAGAGGGTGAAATTTCAATTTCTAAATTTGAACCAACAAAGACCAAAGACCAAAGAATAAAGACTAAAACAAACGGGGTAAGCTAAGTAAAACCGTTTAATAATAATTATTCAAGAAGTGGCTGCGAAGCGAAGTCATAGCCATGGTTTTGACTGTCACGATTCGTGTGCTCTGCCTACCCCATTTGGGAACACAGGCGTGATTGTATGTATGTATGTATGATACGCGGTTCTGGATTTATTTGTCCACCAAACAATGGCGTGGTATCATAATTAATTAATTATGCAAATTCCGCGGGCGTCGATTATTACGATGGTAATTTTTGCGGATTGATCCCGATTGAATTACATTTTTGGTAATTTAATCATTGCTGATAAGGCAAACAAACACATCACGCCTGTATTTTTATTGGGGTAGGCAGAGCAACGGAACGTTATGTAGTCAAAACCATGATTTACGACATCCACAGGAGAAATGGAGCTAGAGGCGTTATTCTAAACCATACACCACACGGCAGGAATATACCTACTTAAGGCTACCTATCCTATAGTATCAATCATCATCATCCAGCCTATATACGTCCCACTGCAGGACACAGGCCTCCTCTCAGTATGAGAGGGCTTGGGCTACAGTTCCCACGCGGGCCCAGTGCGGATTGGGAACTTCACACACAACATTGAATTGCTTCGTCGCTGTGTGCAGGTTTCCTCACGATGTTTTCCTTCACCAAATAGCTCGTGGTAAATATCAAATTCGATATCGCACATAAATTCCAAAAAATTCAGAGGTGCGAGCCCGGGGTTTGAACCCACGACCCTCGGCTTGAGAGGCCACAGGTCGAACCGTTGGGCTACCACGGCTTTTTTTTATAGTATCAAATTTGCAATAATATATTTCGTGTTTCCGTGTGATTTCGGATATCCCGTGTGGTGTCGGGTTTAAAATAACACGTCTCCATTTCTTCCGTGGATGTTGTAGGAGGCGACTCAGGAAATAGGTTGTATTTTAGGCGACAGGCTAGCAACTTATGACTATTACACCTGCCACCTCAAAAACTAAAAAACAATTGCTAGAAGCGGCCACGAAACGTGAAATAGTCATGTTTTGTCTATGTAGCGTTTCGTGTGCTTTGTCTACCCCATTTAGGAATACAGGCGTGATGTATGTATCCATACATACATACATATCGTCACGCCTCTTTCCCACAGGGGTAGGCAGAGACTACTTTGTTCCACTCGCTACGATCCTGACATTTCTTTTGCTTCATCCACATTCATCAATCTCCTCATACATGCTCGTCGGTTTCGGGTACTCTTGACCTGACCTGTTTCTAAAACGTCCGCGATTTGGTCATGGAACGTCCGTCTAGGTCTTCCGCTCCCACTGCACCCATCCACATTCCCCGTATAGATTTGTTTTGTCAGTCTTCTTTCATCCATCCTCTCTATGTGTCCAAACCATTAAGCATACTTTGTGATGTTTATAATTTGCAATAATTCCAAAGCTGCTAAAATACATTCGCTTACGTAATAAACAATTTGCAGACGAGACTGGGTTCCGTGAAGAAAACTGAAATAAAATTAGCAACGGTCTGGGAAATATTTTTCTGAGCCAGTCACTAACTTAAATTTCTTTCGTGTTGCAAAAAAGTAAAAGAAAACTCCCGCTGAAGTAACAGGCGAGGTGTTGCCTTGAGGTAATTATGAAGCGTTTCCTAGAGATTTATAAATTGTATGCAAAATTTTCTAACAGTTTATTAGTGTTTTTAGCATGCTTTTAGCGTAAAACTACCGTGAGACTCACACACGCCACGCCTATTCTCAAATGGGGTAGGCAGAGCACGCGAAACGCTACATTGACAAAACCATGGCTATTTCACCTATAGCCTACTTATTATGTTTTTTGGGTTTTAAGTTGGCATGTGTAATAGTGATAGGTTGGTAGCTAGTCGCCTGTAATATAATTTAACTCATTACCTTAGTAGTCTCTTACGACATCCACGGAAGAAATGGAGAGCTGTTATTCTAAACCCGACACCATACAGGAAACTGAGGTATGAGGTTAGGTATGGGTACTAGACAATAGATAATCATCCAAGACTCCAGAGCAAACATTGGTATTCATCATTATAAACATCAGGGAATCGAACCCTGGACTTTCATCATAGCCAGGTACTCTAATCACTGGCGTAATTTGGTAGATTTCTGGATTATCAAAATAATTAATAAATGTTTATTTCCATTTGTAATGAGACTAATGAGATTATTTTTGTTATTTAGGCACCACAATCTCATAACTTGTAACAACTTCACTCTACTTAAATTTAAATAAACTATATTATTATATGGAACAAAACCAATCCGTAAAACACCGTAATAAAAAAAATGGTTGAAGCGTTTTTGTTGATGATTCTGATTCGATTCCAGTTTCACAAAAACCAGTTTAAAATTAGAAAATGAATGTTTACGTTATAGTTGCACTGATTGAATATGACGATGTGCTTAATTACCATGCCGTTAAAACTGAAGCCATAAAAACTACGCCAGAAACGACACTATTGATAGTATCTTAAAGTCGAATTAGTTGTAGAAAAGGCGCTTTGATTAAAAAAAAGGATTGGAATTCGGAATCGTTGTTTTAATTAACATTCCTTTTAAAAGGAATTGTTTTTACTTACTTTTTGTTTTTACTTATCGTGTGTGGTGTCGGGGTAAAGTATCACCACTCCATTTTTTTTATGGATGTCATATTAAGATACAACTAAGGAAATAGGTTTAGGTGGGTTTAGGCGACATACTAGCAACCTGTCACTATTGTACAATCTTTTCCATCTGTTTTCAAACCTAAAATTATGCTAGAAGTGGCTGCGAAGCCGATATAGTCATAATCATGGTCTTGTCTATGTCACGCTTCGTGTGATCTGCCAACCCGATTCCCGATTGGATGTATGATTATTCATACTTTTGTTTTTAGTTGAGTAATATTTTCATTATTATTTTTTAGATTTAAAAGTTTAAAAGATTTTACTCGACACCACACTATACCTTGTTTCTTTAGGTAGTTAAAACAATGTAAACAATCTTGACATGTCTTTTTATTGAAATACACAGTCTAAAAATTAAAAAGTTACACTATACAATTCAATTATGAAAGTAAATGATTTTTTCATACCTAAATTGTAAAACGTAAAGATTTCGATTTATAAAGTGTACATTTAAATAAAAAGACACGTCAAGATTTTGTATATTGTTTTAACTACCTAAACAAACAAGGTATAGTTACAACCACAGCTCCTTTCGCCTACTTTAAAAAAAAATGCAAAAACTGAGAGCTCACCTCTTTACCATGATTTGGACGTAAAACTGATAACGGCGCTTGCCTGCTAAAAGTCCCTAACCGTTAAAATGAATGCCCAACCTTGTTAATACCACTAAAGCCAACAGGCTTGGAGAAAACGGGTTAAGTATCCATTCTGAGTGCTGCATTAAGTAAGTAAATAGCTTAACTTTTTTACTAATGCGCCTCTACTTATTTTTAGAACCGAAAACGGGGTGGGAAGGGACAATAGTGATGGTATTGTAGGTTATGTTATCGAGGGAGTAAGCTAAACTTGTTCTCATTTACTGTTAAATTTGGGATATGACCAAAAATGTTTGGTAAAAATACAAAAACTACCATACATAGCGTTTCGTTTACCTCATTTAAGAATAAAAGCGTGATTTATTGTAGTACATACATACATACATACATACATATTCTCACGCCTGTATTCCCATGAGGGGTAGGCAGAGCACATGAATTCAAAAATCCAGTGCCACGTTCAGCAAATTGAGGGTAACCAGATTGTAGTATGGATGTATAATATTGTTAATCTTACTTGCACCAGGTCTCTTTAAACATGAAAGGGTTATTCCCACGTACGCGATTCGAGAACTTCACACATTATTTCTTTTGTATGACATAACATTTGATTGTCAGTAATACTTCCCACCTGTTTCCAACGTGGTCATTATAAATCATTGGTCATCGCACAACTTAATGATCAATCATTTTTAACGTCCCACGCACAGTGAAAGCCACAGAACACTCAGCGAGGTCACTTTGACGGCTCTGTGTCATTTCAGATGACAAATGAGTAACAATTAACAAACCTTGTAATTATTGTGGACTTGCTGATGAGTGTATTGTTTTAAAAACGGTGGAAGGTGACTTAACGCTTTTTTTGTATCCAAATGTTAGCTAACTATTGTTTATTTTTTTATATCAGTACCCTACTAAATTGACAAGTGCAAATTTCGAATTCACGAATGATGATAGGGTGACCGCACCGGTAATGGACATAGAACCAGTAATGGACAATGACTCTTATTTACTACCCACTAAGGAAAAGTCATTTGTTTTACAACAATCAATTCACAACTCTATGGTCTTTAAAATATGAATGAAGTGTCCATCACTGGTGCTTGTCAGCTTAAACCGTCCATAACTGGTGCCGTCACCCTACTGCGTTTTGTTGTTTAATGATGCTCTCCAAACCATTTACAATATTTGTATCTTAGAGACTAGCGCTATGCCCGAGTAATAAGTAAGAAAAAAAAAGATTATACTAGTGATAAATTTACCTACAACAATCAATACTAAATTTAATTTATTGTTAACTTTCGATAGTGGAGGCACAACATTATTTTTGGATTGTAAAAAAATAGATAACATATTAGATCACAGAGCAAAGCTTAGGTTAACTAGGTACAGTATAATCAACTTGCGTGAAAGTTGCATACATACATACATACATATTCTCACGCCTGTATTCCCATGAGGGGTAGGCAGAGCACATGAATTCAAAAATCCAGTGCCACGTTTAGCAAATTGCAATAGTGAAAGTTGCATGACGTCAAATAAAAATATCAACGTCATTTCAATTTTTTTTTTCTATTCAAAAAGGTCAAAGCATTTTTTCATCACCTTTACTTACAGTACTTCACATAGTACTATAACTTTAAAATAAATGGTCACGCTTTCTTCCATCTTCTGTCGTTTATTTACATTTAGTAATGCAACAGAATTGTTCAGCCTACACGTATCATAAAATTGATGTTGACATCCATAACTACACCACTCCGGATGTATAAACAAAGAAATTAATTTATTCATAAGTTCGAATTCATAATTTTTTGATGGAACATTTAATCGAAATTTTTGTGGTCCGTGTATTTATTATAAGCTCGCTCTTTATGGCTTTTCGTTTAAAATGTTTGTTTTTCGGTGATTTTAAACCAGTTTGAAACAGAGAAAGAATATATAGGGCTAGAAACTTATGAATAAACTAGCTTTTGCCAGCGGCTTCGCTCGCGTTAAACAGTATTATTATTAATAGTTTTTTCATTTCCTGTTTTATCCCCTTAGGATTGAATTTTGTTTCAAAGCCCTTTCTTAGGGGATGCCTACGTCAAAGTTGCTTTATGCATGCAAAGTCTCAGCCCGATCGATTTTAAGATTGACAAGTTTCATACAAACTTTAATCCCCTATTTCATCCTTTTGGGGGTAGAATTAGTCAAAATACTTTCTTAGCGGATGTCTACGTCATAACATCAACCAGTATGCCAAATTTCAGCCCGATTCGTCTAGTGGTTAGGGCTGTGCGTTGATAGATCACTATGTCAGTCAGTCACCTTTGAGTTTTACATATAATATAGATATTGATAGATATATTTTATCAACACTAAAACGTCCATTGCTGAACATAGGCCTTCCCGTTAGGCTTCCATTATATGCCGGTTGGAAGCGACCTGCATCCAGCATCTTCCAGCGACCTTTATAAGATCGTCTCTCCATCTTGTAGCTTGGTTGGTAAGCTTGCTGGTCCGTGGTCTCCACTCTAGCACTCTTCAACCCATCTGCCATCTGCTCTGAGTGCTGTGGCCTGCCCATTGCCACTTCAACTCCCTTCTGCGTGCTGTGGCCTGCTCATTGCCACTTCAACTCACTAATCCCCTATCCTTAAATGGTTGGACAGCAACCAATTGATTCAACATTATTCACGTCCAACGATTGACATCGACGATATAAACGACTTAAAACCACAACCTCATGAATACTATTTATGACCTTAACCTCGGTTACCAAATATCATGTTTATAACAAATAAAAGTTCAGTATGGTAAATTACAGAGGTAATCCCTTAGAATCGTGTTATCGTCTGTTCGTTAAGCCTTTGATGTATTATTATCTTTGAGTATAAAAATACGCGTATGATGGATTCGGGGGTACGTGGGCGGTTGTGTGGGAAAAGGTTTTTTATTGGGATTGTTGACGGATAACTGTGGGAGTGTTGTAAATGGACGTTTTAAAGAAAAAACATACTTCTACGCGGTACTAGACCGTTCGTCGCAGGCACACAGCAATGAACGCAAAAGTGTTACATGATTGCCTAGTGTAAAGACAACGTTCGTTGATCAACATAGTCCAGAACACGTGCGCAATCACATTAGATGAAGAATTTTGTGTAAAATACGTGCGGCGACCGTATTAGGTGAACAACTTTGTGTAATCGCCACTATAACGTTTTCCGGTCAAAATTCATAAAAATATTCCAGTTACTTACCTATGTGCATGTTTCTTAGATCTGTGTTAGAACTGACATTTATTCAGTTTCTAAAACTAAACTATTATATTATTTGCGTATATGAGTAAGGGCACAAACAAAATAAATGTCATCAAAAGGTTTAAAAACATTACTTTAAATAGCTGTCGCCACCACATATAACGGGGATACCAGTATACTGGCTGCCATTACCATGTTGCATAGAAAGGCACTAACATTATGCAAATATTTTAAATATTATTAATCTTAACGCTAACAATACACTAGTTATCAAGACCTCTTTCTTTACTCACCTCTTACAAAATTGATTGAATAAATGAAGAAGTATTCTTATATAAGTTACCAAAATTCTCCTATCAGATTATTTACTGTGTTGTCATCTAATTTACACAATTAAACAAATCCTAGCTCAATCAGTAACCGAGAAATGGATCAAATTGGAACGAACATCGGAGCAAGTGAAAATATATTGAAAAGAAATTACCTACGGAACTCAGAACCGAAACTATGGTCTCACTCCACCGAATACCAGCAAGTACTATGCGTGACAAGCTGCCATAAAATCCAACCACGACAGAATATATGTTCAACTCATATGTACCATGCCCTTTAGAGGTACCCGCTTTATTTTCAGGGTTCTGAGGAGCCTTGTATTTAAACTTACAACGTCTATACGAAGTTTGCACGTGTTTGTAAACGTTGAGTTTGCGCAGGAGAGACACGCGAATATCACCATCTTTCTTTTGCGTATAGAGATATACATACACACATACACACAATCACGCCTGTATTCCCAAACGGGGTAGACAGAGCACACAAAATCTTAAATATTATTGTGAAATAAATAATTTTAAACAAAAAAAAACCGACTTCAAATTTGGGCTATACTGAAAGCATTTGTCTAATAATGAGGGTGACCTTCCATCACCAGCAGGCCTCACTAATTACTGAAATTATAATTTCCAGTCTGCAGGTGCATTCAGTATTGAAAGAATTATCCTTTAACTCCTAAGCATTAAGGAGTTGACCTTCCATCATCAGCTCAGTCATATTTTTTTTACTGCCAGACGTAAATACTGGTGTAGCTTTGAAAAATGTACTAAAAACATTACCTGTGCCAATAAAATTTGAGGGTTACCCTCGATTTCCCTCATATTCCATCATCAGATCAAGATATGCTGGCAATGGGACCACCTGGAAACTATACCCTTTCAAACAAAAAAAGAATTTTCCAAATCGGTCCAGGCGTCTTCGAGTAATCAGCGAACACACATAAAAAAAAATAATGATAAAAAAAATAATAATAATGATAAAATAAATATATACTGAGCATGATAAAAAAAAAATATCCCGACGAATTGAGAACCTCCTCCTTTTTTTGAAGTCGGTTAATAATCTTAAAATATTATTAAATATTTATTAAGTGTAATATTGTGTTCCTTGGGCTTTCATTTGAATGAGTAGGAAACAAGTTGTCTTTTTACCTTTGTAAGACTTAAATTTTCAGTGCTGTATGTTTTTATTTTGTATTATCGGCCACTCCCGATTTATATTTACTTACTTTTTTGTTCTCACCGGGTGTAACAGACTTCCATGGTGAAATACATGCATACCAACATACCGTCACGCCTTTTTCTCACAGCGATAGGCAGAGCAAATATTACTTTTTTCCACTTGCTATGATCCTGACATAACTCTTTTGCATCATCAACATTAATAAAATTAATCTTGTCTCTTCATACCACTCTTTGGTTTCGAATACTCTTGATCTGACCTGTTTCTAAAACGTCCTCAATCAAATCGCTACCTAATACTTTAGTGCTTTTTACTCAGTTAATTCTGCGCAACATAATTCATTAGCTCAATTGTTACAGTAATCCTGATAACATCTAAGATTTTCATACTAAGATGGACCTCACATTTAATGGGACCAATTAAAACAAATGGGTTAGTGCATTCAATGGTCTAGCCATGGCTGAATACGAAACACTTAGGTATCACCATTTTGATTGAACTCTGTATAAAATACGTATCTTTCCTCTTTATAATAAGTGTAGATTCATGAGTCTAACTCACGCTTGGCCGTTTTTTTGTTCAACCCTAGCCGTGTACAAACATTATAAATTATTTATTTTATAGGGCTGTCGGCGAGTGTGGGGATGATTTAAACCGTTCTTTGTTTTTAATTTACCGATTTGTGTAAACTCGCCGTTGTTTTTGTTTTATTTATTGGTGTTAGTTGAGTAATTGTTTCGGTTTTGTTTTTTGGAAAGGAATGTGTGTGGTTGAAATGGAACGCGAAGAATATGTTGTTTTTATTATTTCTTTTTTACTGTATCCTTTTCTTTTACAAAAAAAAATATGGGTTTGTATTCTGTGAGACGTAAAACAAATATCGGGGATAGAATAAAGTTAACAAAAATATAATTAATCGAGTTAGTAGTTGATTTCATAATTAAAACCTTTGTTGTCGCTTTTACGCTTGAGATACTAAACCGATATCAAAACCAAATGCAGAAATAATTTTGACAAACCGATGTCCAAACCAGCTACTGTATTACAAATCGTGTCGTTATCGTCTCCTGACCGCATCGCACTGCATTACGATTTCCCGACAGAAAACTCCAAACCAATTTTATAGCAGGAAAAGTTTCATTAAACGCAACGTAGTTTAGTTAGGACTTGAATAAGAATTTCATTCCCACAGATAATATGGGCAACTTTACCGATTCTCATTTATAACTCTTTTTATGGTCCTCATTGCGGGTAGGTGCGCAAAAGGGGGGGTAAGAGGGTAGTTAGGTAACAATGTCGTCGGAAAGTGCCATTTTTGAGATTACATCACCCTAATGACCGAATTTGGGTTATCGTTTCCCCTCCGCCGTCTTATTTTTGCGAGTTTTTGGGCGTTTTTCACACTAATTTCGCAAGTTTTTTGCCTGTTGTGTTTTTCTTTTGCTGTTTTATCTGCCGAGTATTTTCGGAGTCGTTTGCGTGCAAATGAATTCGGAGTGGATTCTGGAGTTTTGGTTTTTAAACGCCTCTGTGGCTGTTTTGTTCGGCGTTTGTTCAGTGGTGTCGTAAGTGGCGACTAAGGAAAAAGGTTAAGGTATATTTTAGATGATAGGCTAGCAACCTGTCACTATTATTCCTGCCAAGTCAAAAAAGTGTAATAGTCATGGTTGGGAATATAAATACGTAATGTATAAAGAAGTGGTTTACGGATAAGGAGCCTATTGCAGATTTTTTTTGTAATGAAGAAGAGCAAAACAAAGACGAGAATGACAATTTAACATACGTCACGCCTGTATTCCCAAATCGAGTAGACAGAGCACAAGAAATGTGACATTGACAAAACCATGACTATTTCATGCTTCGCAGCCACTTCTAGCATAGTTTTAGGTTTGCAAATAGATGGAGGAGGAACAATAGCGACAGGTTTCTAGCCTGTCGCCTAAAGCAGTCCTAAACCTATTTCCTTAGTCACTTCTTAAGCCATCCACAGAAGAAATGGAGAAGTGTTTTCTATTCCAATACCACACAGAATAAAACTATTGTTTGTTTAATATTCCTGTGGAAAGGGTCACGCAGACTTCAAAGTTCTCTCAAAGTTTTTGTAACTAACAAAATAGACAAGGGAATTCGCGAAATAAAAGTCCTGAAATCTCATAGCACTCCACCTTTAAAGGTCGACCGCAGAAGCCCCGGTTTGCTCAAAATGTTTGAGCGAAATTGTCAATTTCTGAGCTATGCTATGTTGTTTAACATATTTTCCACTAGGCGGCCACAAATTCCACTGTACCTTAATTAAGGCGCTAACTTCGTGAATGTTTCGGCTAAATTTTTGAGGGTAGAACTGTAGTGCGGCGGGGATTAAACTACAGTAGGTAGGCAATAATATCACTGGAAAAATACAGGAAGATAAGCAAGTTTTAATTCTGTTACATATTAAATTGTTTGGTCATATATTTTTTAATGATGATACATACTTGTCTTAGTCTTACTTACATCACGTCCATATTCCCAAATAGGTAGGCAGGACATTCCAATCATCACATAGACAAAACAGCGACTATTTCGCGTTTCCGTATAGTTTTTAGATTTACAGATTACAGAGTCAGAGTCTCCCTTCTCATTCCCTTCCCCAAACAGTTCATGGTAAATATCAAATTCTTTTACGCTCATAATTATATTCATAGGTGTGAGCCTGGGCTTCGAACCCATTGCATGAAAGGCCAAGTCAAACCTCTAGACAAGCACAGCTATTTTCTCTTAAACATTATGCAATGCTCCTTGCGTCACTTCTTATTCTGTTTGCATCTTCAGATCATCACCTATAGTCAAATGCTTTAGCGCTTTTAATCTGCAAATAAATCAACAAACAATAAAAAGCCGGACCTTCTGTAAACTTTACTATTCGCTGCCTACAAAGGTGCCCGGCATGCCTAAAATTCAAGCCCAAATTCAAGGGACCCATAGCAAATCGCGGCAGATTACACTTTAATAATGATACTTAGTCTTTACACTGATAAGGTAGCCGGTACAGTCAGGGAATCTGAATGTTTAGCAGGTTAACCGCCTTCATAATTTGTTCACATTATTATGACAAACTTCACCATGAAGTTCAATATTGAGTGTTTATGTCATGCAACTGGCTGGAAATAGTAATAAGGCCAATTTAAGAAGTATCTCAGCCTGCTAAAAATCCAATTTCTCTGACTGTACAATTACTGTCACATAAAGGTATTTGGTTACTTTTTTAGACTAATAGTATATCGCACTGCTAGGCAAAGGTTCTTCTCTCTTCTACCACTCTTCTTTATATTGAGCATGCACCTGCCATTTTGATAATTACCCAACACTGAGAAAAAGCAAAGTTAAAGCTATGCTAGAAGTTGCTGCGAAATGTAAAATCTGCTCTGCATTTGGGAACACAGGCGTGATTGTATGTAATACTAATGATATTAATAAAAAAAATTGCATTATTTGGCTACAAATAAACACAAGATCAAGTAAAACCAAATAAAAGCTTGTAAATAAGAATCATTGATCTCACTCCGATCTCCATTATTCGTCGATGACCGCTTCTGTTGAAGAAATAATCTTATCTGATCTTATCTTTGATCTTATATTGACTGCTGTAAAGCCGGTTGTCCAGCGAAAGATAAAACTTTAAGCCGGTGGCGATGGACAGAGCAATATAAGAAAACAAAATCAACAAACTTGTTTCTATATTATTTTGTTTTGGAAGTTTTCTTTCTACATTTAATGATGCACTTTTGTATTTAATCTTTGGGAAACAAACACTGTTGTGGTATGTATTTTTTGATATCGTTCAGGCAACCAATGGAATGTATTTAAGTATGCTTAGCGTATGATCAGCAACTTGTCACTTTAGTACCTCTTTTATCTGTTTTTAAACGTAAAATTACACTAGAAATGTTTTCGAACGTTAGAATAGTCATGGTTCTGCCTATACAGTGTTTTGTGCTCTCTATCTACCCCAGTAGGGAACATAAGCGTTATTGTATGTATGTGAGAAAGTGGATAATAATCATCAAAATGAAAAGTATCGTTTGAAGCTGAAAATTAAACCACATAACATACCCACGGTTGAATAAACTCCCTCACCTTTAAACTTTGTTTGTTGTTGCGATATAACATAGGTACCTACTATATCTCTTCTCTCACTACCCCACAATCTTTTGAACACACTTTCCGATCGTCGTGTGTGATCTTGTTAAAACATATTCCAACTAGCGCCCGTCGTTATTGTTATCTGCTAGATAACAGCCAGATATATAGCTTGTTAAGCTATCCGTTAGTTTATGCTACGTAGGAGTTTGTGCGCTGTTCAAGGAATTTTATTAATATTTTATCTAGTGAATTTATGAACACGGACCATGCATTCTGTCTCGAAAATGTTTTCGCTTTAAATTAATTTTGGTTGGTAAAAATTGAGCCGTGGGATTGGAACAAACGTTAGCTACCTCATTGAACCTATTTCAGCTATTTTGCTTCTTAAAACCGTTATGTTTATTGTTAGTGTATTTAATTGACTTGACAAACAACAAAAAACACACAACATAATTATAATTAAATAAAAAAGTCAAACAGTAAAAGTAACATAATTACTTTCCTTTGAAAAACAAGTGCTTTTGATATGAAGTTTAATTACCATCATTATGATGTCGGGTTGAGAATAACACCTCTCCATTTTTTCCGTGGATTTTGCAATAGACGACTAATGATAATTATTATAAGTTCATGTATACCTAATGCGACAGACTAGCAACATGCCTAAAACATGGCGAGCTAATCTCGATATATAAATTATTTGAATTTGAATTTGAAAAGGCGTGAGCGTATCCTTTTTTTACTATGCGTGAGTCTTATGGTACTTTTTAAAACTAAAAAGTACCATAACGTGAAATAATAAGTTTTTGTCTGAACTGAACGCTCTGCCTACCCCATTTGGGAAAATAAGCTTTATTGAGCGTTGTGTAAGCTAAAACAAAGACGCTTTTTATTAAACGGTTTTACTTAGCTTACCCCGTTTGTTTTAGTCTTTATTCTTTGATCTTTGGTCTTTGTTGGTTCAAATTTAGAAATTGAATTTTCACCCTCTTCCCGTCAACTGATTGATGTGAAATTCGGTATGCGCTTTTAGTTGTGGTGACAATACAATAATGTACATTCATTGTCATTGTAAATTCAAAATGGCCGCCGCTACAAAATGGCGGATGACCTAATTCTTATCTACCCCATCAATATGGATATCAATTGAAAGGTCTTTGCAAGGAAAATACAGTGCACTATATCAAATTTAAAAAAAAACTAAAAGCTCGAAAAAAAAGTAAAAAAAAACTTTTAAGTAAAACGGTTTTATATACATTGATTAGACTAAAATAAAACCGTTTTACTTAAAAGTTTTTTTTTACTTTTTTTTTCTTCTTAAATTACAGTTCTAGTTTTAGTACCTACATTTAACAGAAAGAGGAGAATTCTAATCAAGCGTTTTGACGCATTGCGGTATGTTCATTAGACCTGATGAAACGTCGAAACAGGAGTAAAAATTTATGATCTGTTTGGTTTCTCGGTTTAAGAACACCTATAGACTGAAAGTAAATTAAAATACATAATATATGTGGAAAAGATTCCCATAGAGATCTCTCTCCAGGCAGATGTTGCTTGAGCATCGCACAAAGAGTAAGTTGGAAGTAGTATTATTTTATGCGTTTGATCTTGGGAAATTGGTTAGTGAGATGTAGGATTGTTTAGTTCGGCTTTTTGGCGATAGGCGCTTTACATACATCACACCTGTATTCCCAAGTGGGATAGACCGAGCACGCACTATTCATATTTTGTAGTAACTTGAAGTTATATTTTTTTTAAGTTTTAAGTTAAAAGAAGATAAAGATAACAGTGTCAGCGGGTGGTTCGTATAACACACTTGGGATCGCCATGGGCTTAACCGAGGAAAGCAATCACGTTAACAATCCATCCCAACTGTCATTTTGCTTACGCGGAACGAATTTTTGGTAAATCATTCGTTCAATTGTCTTCACACGTGCCTGCATAACCTATTGTCATTTTGCTAACGCGTGTTCCAAATTTGAAACAATTTATTTCTTTTTCCAATCATCATCCTGTTCTTGATGTTCGAAATTAAAATGCTATTCATACTCGTAGGTAGGTAAGTGGGTATCAATAATGAATTTATAATACAAAATGTAAAATACGTAAATGACACAGACAAAAAATATTAATTTAGGAGTAGCACAGACGCATACGTCAAACCCCTTTTTGCGTGGTTAAAATAGTCGGGACCTTCATACATATTCAGTGGGCCACTGTATACTGGGTGATACATGACCACTTACAGTTGCATCACAAATTACCTTCTGAGGGTAATGGTTATTTACAAGGGCTGAATTATGGGATATGCTGATGGCATATTTTTGATAAATTGTTGTGAAGTTAATGCCCGTTGAAGTTTGTGTGCTCATAACCTTTTAGGGGTGTGGGGGGGACAATTTAGAGTGCATTTTTACCACACGAGAATAAAAATTAGTGTCAGAATGAGTTACTCTTTGCTTGTGAGTAAATTGATTTTTCGCGTGAAAAAAGCGAGAAAGAGTGTCTAATTCCAATACTGTTTTATTCTATTTTGGATTGATCCTAAGGGTAGGAGGGTAGATTTAGGTTTCCGTACATCTTAGGGAAAATTTTCTAAGCTACGTAAAGTTATTACTTAAATTGAGTACATGGTGCTTGCATTCCTGAAAGGTGTAGGTAGAGCACAAGAAACAAGACAAGACAGCGACATGATATGTATGTGAATATAATCGATCAATAATTAATTGCTACGAAAACATGTTCATAGACAGTTATAAATCTCCACGTCTATTATCAATGTCTTCACGTGTAACACTCGTATCCAAGAAGGCCCTACATTATTTTAACCTCAAACACAGTTGTTTTCTAAGTTAACAACTGCACTGAATATTCATGGTATCAAAACGCCGATGTTTGCTTACCTAACAAGTAACGTCAATATGCCCCCGAGACCGGCGGTCTGGCCTTACGAAAACAAGGTGGTGTCGATTGGTTATGAATAGCATCATCATCATCTACATACATCACGCCTGTATTCCTTAATGGGGTAGGCAGAGCACGAAACGCTACATAGGCCTAACCATGACGTTTCGTGGCGACTTCAAGCTTATTTTTTCAGATTTTGTGTTGGCAGGTATAATAGTGACAGGTTGCTAGCCTGTGGCCTAAAATATATACCTAACTAAATAAAAAAATACTTAAAAATCTTAACATGTCTTTAATTGAAATATTCCTTTAACAGTCTTGTTTATAAAAAAATCTTAAATAACAGCTTAACTTAATAATGAAATTGTACTTTTGTAACGAAACTGTAAAGTATACTTTGCTCTTTAATTTAGTCGCCTCTTACACTCAGAAGCAATAGAGAGATGCTATTCCAAACCTAAAAAACGGGAATAAACGGAAAACGGGATAAAAGTAAGAAAACGTCGAGAAAACTCTTGGAAAAACAATACACCCGTTGAGTTACCTATCTCAGAGAGAACCACGCACATTGACCTCTGCAAGCTTTTATTTACTCAGGCCCGCGTTAATGCAAAGTCATAAAATTTTGTTTTCATTTATCCTCTTCAAATATGTACAGAAAACAAATAAAACTCACGTTAATTTTACAAATCCGAACAAACGGGTAAACGTGTTTTGCATTCCAATATGCTATCACAACCTGATCGCGTTGGTAACGAGGCAGAATAGACAGACGACAGATTCTGCGTTTGTAAAAAAACGCTAGCACGACAGAAGTGTAATGTGTAGTAGTACAACGACCCAAAAAAGTAACGTATGCATGAATGCGTGGTACTTGCCAGAACGGTTCTGGCACGGAATAGTTTTGAGTACAATTTAAACATTCTAACAATTTTTGTTAAAGATTGCAGGAGAAGGATTTCAGCCCCACTTTATGATACAGATGTAAATAAATTGTTGTAAAATTTGTTCTAAGCGGGTTTGAATATGTTTGAAAAACAATATAAACGTTTTTATTTCAATTAACGTTGTAGTTTTAGTAGAGTTCTAGAGTCACGGCGATTACGTACGTCCACTGTACCTTTAGTTAGTTATCTTTAAGCTAATTTCCATATAGTACACTGTAGTCACAAATTTGACCAAATTTTTCCACTATGATTTTTGCTTTAGCTTAGTTTCCCCTATTCATCTTGTCCGTTTTTTATACTTTATTCAATTCTGTAGACAACCGGCGTCCATATTGGGTTACCTGTCATTTACTGACGCCTCTAGTTAGACAGTGACAGGTATAGTCTATCTCGCGCGCATCTCTTCTCGCACTTTTCTGTGCTAAGCCGGCTGGTTAACTTCATACAAAGAAAAATATAATAATTTTAAACAAAAAAAAACCGACTTCAAATTAGCAATATTTTGAAAGTATTCTGTTTACTGAATGTAAAATCTTGACTTCATCAACAAATTACCGAAAACGCCGTACATCTCCATATAAAATTTGAAGAGTTCCCTCGATTTCTCCAAGATTCTATCATCAGATCCTGGTGTCGTGCCAATGGGACCAATGTTGAGTTATACCCTTTCGATTAAAAAAAAATTTTGAAAATCGGTCCACGGGTTTTCGAGTTATCGAGTAACATACACACAAAAAAAAATAAAAAAAAATTAGGTCGAATTGAGAACCTCCTCCTTTTTGAAGTCGGTTAAAAATATTCCGACATTGTTAATAACTCTGTAACTTTTCAATCCCTAGCAAGTCTAAGCTGAAAGCAGCTTAAGAAAATAAGCGTTTATCTAAAAGTTGGTTTTTAATCTCAGTGACCAAGCTGATGTATTCTGTGACATACTGACGGCACGGTGACACAGATACGATATTTGTTTTGCAACACATCGATGAAATTCAGATTAAAATGTGAATTGCGTGCCTCGCGGGTTCAATCTAGGTGAAACACGTTTATGAAAACCTGCAACGATTTTGATTTAACACAGTCATAAAGAAGTCCTTTGGGATATCTATAAGGAAAATTAACAATTTCGTCAAGTTGGGATAATATAACGTTTAACAGTTATATCACTTTTTACGAATAATCATGCAATTTTCGCCGCCATGTTTTTTTCAGTTACCTTTGCTTTTCCTCGTCCTTTTTACACGTATAAGTTGCTAGCTTGTCGCTAAAATTGTATCTAAATCTATTTTCCTTAGTCCTCTGTTTTGACATTCAAATAAGAAACGGAGAAATATTATTCCCGTCACACACTGGAAACCCTTCACCACTCAAGGAACCTGTCATCACACAGGGAACCCGTCATCACACGGGGAACTCTCCACCATACAGGGAACCCGTCAAAACACAAGAAACCCGTCACTACATGGGAAACCCATGGAGTTTACTCTAGCAGTTTTAATCGATACACTCGGTCATTTATAACGTTAGTTTGCCTACCGCCACTAAAAATAGTAAAGGCGCAGAACATGCGATACAGCGGACGATAACGTCAAAATTACCGCCGCATGAGACCCCTTAATTAGTTTTACTAATTTTGTAACGTAAACTCTATCAATCTTTATGGTATTTTGTCGAGGGGAGATTGTACAGTCGGCTACAGAGCTATGGAAGCAGTTAGGGTGTCAAACATATTGACACACGGCCCTAGTGTCACGTACGGTTATATGAACAATTACGCCCCTGTATTCCCAAATGGAGAAGACAGAGCACACAAAATACTGCAAAAACAAAATTATAGCTAATTCTAGTTTCGTATCTGCTTCTAGGAGAGTTTAAGGTCTTCATTTCAGGGGTACCTATATTAGTGGCAGGTTGTTTTTTTAAGTTGCTTCTAATAGCATCCAGGGAAGAAATAGAATAGCGTCAATATAAACTCGCGACAACACACTGCAGCCCCTTACTTTTTACCTTACTGATGTATACAGGCTTGTATTGAGATGAAAGCCTGTATACATATACGTTGCATTATCTCCGTGTCATTATTTTTGCTGCCAACTGTACATACTCTCACAAGCCAAGGAAATGTCTCGGTATATTATCAATATAGGTAATGTAGCATCTGACCTGTTTTCATTTCAAAGAACTTGCCCGGATTCTAACATGGCAAGATTTTTCAGATGCGACTTAGGAAACAACCTGTCACCAAATTCCTCTTGGTTTAAACCTAATAAATATGCCAAAAATGGCTACAAAACGTAAAATAGACACGACTGTGTCTATCAGATAGCTTTTCGCATCTTCTGCCTATCTTGTTTGGGGATACAGGTGTGATAATGTATGTATACATCACATTCAGATGCATGTGATACATTTGTTATTCTTGTATTTAAAAAAAGGCAAGCACTTGATGCGTTATATTTTCAATATCACGGCTATTTGTGAGGTGCAAAGTTGATGATGTAATTAATATAATTTATAAAACACTTTATAGTTGCTCTTTAAACTGTTTTACAAATTGCATGAATAATTAAACGTGATAGTGTCGAGGTTAATTAATAGTCGCTTATCGACCTGAATAATTAACATGCTGTATTAAATTTAGTACAGTACATAATGAAGTAATCGAAAAATTACTTAAAGTACATACATACATCATGCCTGTATTCCCAAATGGGGTACTCAGAGTATTTCACGCTTCTCAGCATCTCTCTCTTTCTCTCTCCTCTCCAAGATACTCACCAAGTTAGATAAAATAGTTAAAATAGTGACAGGTTGCTAGGGCCACCTTTTTGCCTAAAATACACCATAGCCTATTTCCTTAGTCGCCTCTAACGACATCCACCGAAGAAATGGAGAGATGTTTACCCTAATCCTGATACCAGTCGGCCAAAATGTCATCACTCATCACACACAAATACACACATACCTCACATCTGCATTCCCAGATGTGGTAGACAAGGCACACGAACCTCTACATAGTCAAAAGTATGACTATTTCATGATTTGTCGCGATTTCTAGCATATTTTTTACGTTCAAAGAGGTACAGTGATAGATTGCTAGCCTGTCGCCTAAAGTGTACCTAACCCTTTATACCTAGTCACGTCTTGACTTCCTTTTATTACAAATCCGACAACAAACGACAAAATGTCGTCACGACATATCTAAAGGCGCGCCAGTGAATTTATTTCGACCTTACCTGCCCGGGCCAGAAGTAATTTCGTTGCAGTTTAAAAAAAAGCGTCGAAACCACACCGTAAAGGGTTGGCGCTAAAGTAATCGAGTGTCATTACTCGACTATGAATAAATTACACAACTTCCCGGCACCGCTTTGGGCTGTGGTGTGAGTTAGGAGAGGTAGCGGGGAGCGGGGTAACTGCTCATAGCAGGAGCGACTGATTTCAGCTTTTGGATTAGGTTTTTGTGTAGCTGGTGACGCTGTTGTTATTCTAATGTGAAAAGTTTTGTTAGACTAAACTTTTGCTCGAAAAAGAGAAAAAAAAATCTTCGCAAATGAAGTATTTAGTAGTATCATTATAATTTTAATATTGCAAGTTATCATTGCATACGAAATACTCATTATTTAATGGGCGGTGTTATGAAAATTACATGAAAGTTTTATAGTGAAAACGGTTGACGAGTCGCAATATCAAGACATAACAATTTACTCGTGACTTCTTATGTTTATGTTAAAAAATGTTTATTTAAATTGCAAACCATAATAAATAAATGTTTTTAAGAACTACAAACAAACAACAAACAATGTTGAACCAGTGTCTTAATTTTTTTGTGTATAATATTTCCGGAAAAAAAATTCGCAAACAATACATACAAACAATATGACATACGAATATGACAAAAAAAGTATACTTTGTGATAAACCTAGCCCTGATGAGCCCCAGTTTACTACGTAAAGGGTTATCAACGAACAAATCGCTACCTCTTATACCCTACACTACAATTTATGCAGAGCCGACGCGCTCTCGGAGTGAAATTCGTTATTATATCGCATTTTGAGTCCGAGCAGCGCGTTAAAATTGAGAGTGGTTCCGCTGCGACAAATTTACTTTGTAAGGTGAGGGGTTTGCCATTTGATTATTTTGTTTGCGCGAGTGTGTTTGTGGTTTGTTAGGTTCACTTTGATATTAAAGTTAGTTCCGTGTCGTGTCGACTTCCAAATAATACCTCTAGGTACCATCGAACCAATTGATTCCTGACCCACAATAGAACCTATTCACAGTGAACGTCATAGTGACATTGCATTGTTTGACTAAGGAAATGTTAAGAGGAAATATGCCGGTCGAGGGAATTGAAAAATAGGTATTTGTTAAATCTATTGCTGTCGCGCCGTGACCTGCCCAGACGACGTCGAGTGCGATAAGAACAACTACAGCTCGGACCGAAAATACCTATGAAAATTATTCAAAAACAACGTTTCGTAGTCCCCTGATTTCTTCTCCAAAACTTAACCGATTAAATATGTTTTTTCATTAAATGTTTAAAAAATGTCATAACTGTGTTTCTATGTTCTTATATTTTGATATAATTGTGTTAAAATTGGTTTCTAGAGGTTTGAACACGACGGAAAAACTTACCAATTTTTCATGTTTTTGAAGGTTAATATCTCCTTTAATAATTCAATAAAGAAAAAAAGGAAAACATAGAAACATGCTAATATATTATTAGATTGTTGATGTAAAAAATCATTGTTCTACGGGTAATATCCAGCGAGGAATCAGGGGACTACGTTTCCATACAAAATATGACCGCTCCATTTCCTCTTAATGACGTTTATTGTGACAACGTTCTGCGGTGGGTCAGGAATCAGTTGGTACGATAGTACATCTGTTCAGAGGATGTCGCGAGGCGACTCAGGAAATATGTAGGCGACAGGTTGGAACCTGTCACTGCCAACTAAAATCGTAAAAAAATATGCTAGAAAGTGCCACGGCACGTGAATCTCTTCATTTCTTCCGCAGATGTCAAAAAACGACTAAAGATATTTAATGGGTTTGCTTTAGGCGACATCTGTTTGAAACCTAAAATGAAATTGAAAGTATCTACATACGAAACGAGATATAGCCACGATTTTCTCTACGAAGCATTTCATGTGCACTATTTACCTAAAAATAAAATATCTGCGATTGCCTCATGAGTCCACGTCGTCGTTTTTACGAACAACAATCAAAATTTACCACCATTTAAAAGAGCCGCTGGTTGAGGCGCAATTGTTTTTTGGGAAAAAACAAACGCGCATCTCCGCAAGTATTTTTCTGGCAATCTTTAAAAACACCTCGGCAACGAAACACAGAAAGTATTTTAAAGGAAATTAGGCAGAGCTACAACTACGTTAATTAGCTGTGACGGGACATAATTAGATCGGAGCTGCTAGGAAAAATGTGGGCGTGAAGCGTGAACCGTTTCATTGCGTATACTTCACTTTACACGGCTTAATTTAACATAAATTGTGAACCATTTAACATAGGTCCTGTAAAACCATGTCGTTTAAAATGACACTTATCTCTTTCTTCTGTGGATGTCGTGAGAGAAGACTAGGGTATAACGTAAAAGTATGCTTTATGCAGCAAGATACTTCCCTCTATGATACATCTTAACTTAAAATTTAAAAATTATGCTGCAAATGGCTGCGAAATGTAAAACAGTCAGTATTGTACTTCTTTCATCAATATTTAAACCTCACGTCATGCTAAACGTGGGGTCGAAACGTGAAATCATTTTGACTATGTTATATTTCGTGTGCTGTACCTCATTAGGAAATACAAGCTTGATGTATGTTTGTATTTTTTCTAGAACCGTGGCCGGCGTCTAAAGAAACCCGAGGAAAACAACATTTTGATATTTTTAATGTTCCCTAGCGAAGTATCCTGTCGCTAGGGAAATTGTTACGAGTAAAGCGGCCATGTTGTGTTAACTAGTTCAGGATCCAACTGTCTGAAACTTTCCCTCACGAGCACATGAGGTTAATTTGGCGCCGGTGTTGCGCTGTCAAAAAGTACTTTCGGGCCTTAACTGTAGTTTGTAGTAGGAGGTAGCTTTTTTGTTTACTTGAAATGGTTTGTCATTAACGATGTGAAATGTTTAAGTAACCTGATGTTAGTGATACTCAGTGGTGAAGTTACCGCCCGTTCTGTGTTTTATCTTTTAACCTTTAATAAAGGCTAAGGCCAAGTTTCATTTCCGCATTATTTAAAAAAAGGAGTCTGGGTGGATAATTTTTCCACTGATTTTACAACAACAACCTACTCATTTTTTAAAAAAAATTGGGAACTATAGCCCAAGCCCTCACATACTGTGAAGAGACCTGTGCCTTGCAGTGGGACGTATATAGGCTGATGATGATGATGATGATGCTAGAGTGCTTTAAGGTATTTTTTTACAAAAAACTATGCCTAGAGCAAGTCAATGTCTTTTGTTCTTTAACAACATTATATTTCGAACATCCTAAAAACAAAGTGATGATCGGTAAAAGAAATCAGAATATCCTTTCATTCGAATAACGTTGCATTATGGAAAATTTTCATAAACAACTATTGCATTTCTTTTGACTTGTTTATTATTGTAATTAAACAATAACTTGCAAAAACTAGTTTTAATACGATCCACACAATTCTGTAACAAAAAAAAGTATAACAGACAGAAGTCATGAGTGACAACCGAATCGTTGGTTGTTCTATGGAGGTTTTGCGGTCCATTAGGTTTCAACATTAATTTTATATTTTACATTTTCAACGGATGGTATTCTCAGAAAGAAAGCTTATAATATATAATTATCCTGTAACGTAGTGTTTGATTCATTCGGATCCTAGGCTACTAGCCCATAGTTAATGTGCTGTCTTTATACACCATCACATGAATTAATATCCAGTTTCATAGTTAAAATGCGTATCAAGTCTTCTCATATTAAATACGCTAAGATTTCCCAGAGGAAATGAGTGTATGCATAAAAATATGTGGTTAAAATGTGTTTGTTATATTTCTGGACTGTATTCTCTATTGGGGTAGGCAGAGAACATGTAACGTTACATAACTAAAACCATGTGGTAACCATTATTAGCATTTTTTAAAGATTGTGAGATGAATAAAAAATGGAGAAGTGTTAAACGGGTTGTGGCAACGGATAAACTTACTTATGTATAGATAAACATCTAAGACTCACAGTGAACGATCGTATTTATCATACAAACATCTGTCCCGACTGGGAATTGAACCTAGAACCTTAAGCTTCACAGTCACCTTCTCTAACCACTGGGCTCTCATCTGAATCGTTTAAATAACATCAAAAGACATGATACTTTGATATTTTTCCATTAAGCCAACATAACCTAACAATCAAGAGCACACCGTACCAATATTCCTTGAAAAAGGTACAGGAAATGACTCGATCTCGCTCTGACTTTTGATTTCCTTAAAAAATCGTTCCAACCCTCATCTAAATAGACTTCACTTTGTGACCTGATGTTACATTATCTATACTTATAATAAAACTGTAGAGAGGTCAATTCTGTACATTAAATATATATCCAAAATTAATATTGGAGGATGATTGGTGATCGATACTGATGCCAAAAATGCAATCAGTAATTTTTTTGTCTGTCTGTCTGTCTGTCTGTCTGTCTGTCTGTATGTGCACGCATGGGTCAAAAACTACTGAACGGATTTTAACCAAACTTGGTACGATTGTAGTCTATACTCCTGGGCAGGTTATAGGCTATATAACATAACGATAAGACACATAGGAGCCGAGCAGTGACGTTAAATTTGAAACAAGGCTGACGACAATCTATATCTATATATGTCTATATCTTCTCTGTCGATACCTATATCTATACATACATACATACATACAATCACGCCTGTATTCCCAAACGGGGTAGGCAGAGCACACAAAACGCTACATAGACAAAACAATGACTATTTCATGTTTTCTATATCTATATCCAAAATTAATATTGGACGATGATTGGTGATCGATACTGATGCCAAAATCTATATCTTCTATCTAAATATATAAAAGGAGAAACTGACTGACTGACTGACTGACTGACTGACTGTCAGTCACTGACATATCAACGCACAGCCTAAACGGCTAAACATAGGCACTTGAAATTTGAAAGGGACGTAGCTTAGATACCGTAGAGGTGTACTAAGAAAGTAATTCCCGAAATTCCTACGGGAACGGGAATTAGCGGGAAAATCCCTTTGTATGAAAAATCTAAACCGCTTAAGATAGACGCTTGAAATTTGGCATGCAGGTACCTTAGTAAATTTAAAGCTTGGTTGCAACAGGATATTGGGAAATTTCCACGGGAACCGGAATTAGTGGGAAAATCCCGTTGTATGAAAAGTCTAAACCGCTTAAATTAGACGCTTGAAATTTGGCATGCAGGTACCTTAGTAAACTTAAAGCTCAGTTGCAAAAGGATATTGCGAAATTCTTACGGGAACCGGAATTAGCGGGAAAATCCCGTTGTATAAAAAATCTAAACCACTTAAATTAGACGCTTGAAATTTGGCGTGCAAGTACCTTAGTAAACTTAAAGCTCAGTTGCAACAGGATATTGCAAAATTCCCACGGGAACCGGAATTAGCGGGAAAATCCCGTTGTATAAAAAATCTAAACTACTCAAGTTAGACGCTTGAAATTTGGCATGCAGGTACCTTTGTAAACTTAAAGCTTAGTTGCAACAGGACATTGGGAAATTCCCACGGGAACGGGAGTTAGCGGGAAAATCCCTTTGTATGAAAAATCTAAACCGCTTAAGTTAGACGCTTGAAATTTGGCATGTGGGTAAGATGGAAAATAGTCGGAGGGATGGAGAGTGAGTAACATAGGCTACTTTTGCCTTTTTATAATCCATCACTTCTCTAAAATGAGGGGTGTAAGTAGGAATGTATGGAGCATTCCGCAATTATCAATGTTTTGTTATGTAACATTATGCCTAGAATCTTTTCATCCTATTCCCAAATTGAAAAACATATACTATACATATCGTATACAGCAGCGTATGCAAAAAAATCCAAGATCTCTTCTGTGTCATTCCGAACTTAATGCGAGCGAAGCCGCGGGCAAAAGCTAGTATTAAAATAAACGTACAATCTTAGTTGATACTAGCTGTTCCCGCGACTCCGTCCGCGTGGAATAGTGACTAATTTCCCCCCGTTTTTCCCACATTTTCCAATATTTCTTCGCTCCTATTAGTTGCAGCGTGATGTTATATAGCCTGAAACCTTCCTCAATAAATGGTCTATCTAACACAAAAAGAATTTTTCAATTCGAACCAGTAGTTCCTGAGATTAGCGCGTTCAAACAAACAAACAAACTCTTCAGCTTTATAATATTAGTATAGATTCAAAATGTCTGTTTGGTAGCCTTGAGATTTGAAACTACGAGTATGAGGCTTGTAACATCACGCTTGTAGTTCCGAATGGGGCAAATAGAGCACACATCAAACGCAACGTAATAAAAATCTAGTTATTTATTATGTATGTACGCGGGACGAACTCGTGACCACGGTCGCTGTAACGCGGCCGAAACGTCGAGAAGGTAAATAAAATCGTGATTAAGTCCCGCGTACATACATATAAATATGAGTGCGAATCGTAAAAGTTTAAAACATTACAAAATCTAGATAGATAGACTTTTTACGTTTGTGGCTACTTTTAGTAAAATTTTAGGTTTCATTTCATTTTTTATTTATTTGCATTATAATCATGTCGTACAATAGATCTTAAATAATAATATTTATGTTCGTAACATGAACCCTGTCAGGGCACAGCAATTTACAGCAGCAAAATAACAATTTCATAAATATACAGCAAGAATTACATTGATGAATCTTCTAAAAACTCTCTTATCGAATAATAACATTTTGTGGTTAGGAATTCTTTTAATTTTTGTCTAAAAATTTCATCTCTTATTTCATTTTTAATGTGGTCGGGTAATTTAGGTTTACATATAAGTAGATAGAAGAGGTGTAATAGTGACAAGATTTTAGGTTAAGATGTAGTATTGGTGATGGACTAGCAACCTGTCAGTACTAGGTATATCTGCCAACTTAAAACTTTTAAAAAATATGTAAGAAGTGGCCAAGGAACGTTGAATTCTCATGGTATTGTCAACTTAGCCTTTCGTGAACTCTGCCTATTTATATTAAAAATCGTATGCTATATTTTCAAATAAGCTAACTAGAGAACTAATTGGTGTGATATATTTTAACAAATTCATAATTTCTTTTGAACTGGCTTCTTAGCTAAGCTAAGGTGTCTTATCCAGTACCATTTCAACCCAGTCCCAAGCTTACCGTTTATTTTAATCATCGGGAAGAGCCCAAACAAATTCAAAGCTTCAAACACAGTTCCGAAAATCGTAAAACGGCCAACTTCACCGAAAAATACGGAATAAAACTTCGCGGAATTCGCAGGAGCGTCGGCGTAGTACAGTCGCCGGCGAAAACATTGACGCTGTAAAGTACAGTCAGGGGCAACAAAGTTGAGCTGTGCCTACGGTACTGTCGGCGATATAACCATTACGAGTGCGATAGCAGAGACATCGTAAACTCGCGTTTTGGGGCCACGAAAGTAGCTGGCTGGGATTTTTATTGCAAACAGTGGTTTCAGAATTAGAATAAGACCTCTTCATTGGTGTAACCCGTGTGGTGCCGGGTTAGAATAGCACCTCCCCCTTTCTGCCCGTGGGTGTCGTAAGAGTCGACTCCGGGAAAGGGTTAGTGTATTGTGGGCGATGGGCTAGCAACCTGTCACTGCAATATTCACGTTTGACCATCTGGCTACCCTGAAATTGCTAAACGTGGCACTGGATTTTCGAATTCACGTGCTCTGCCTACCCCTCTTGGGAATACAGGCGTGAGTATATGTATGTATGTATGTATGCTCTTCATTATTTTCGCCGAGTTCGTAAGAGGCTACTAAGGACAATAGATTAAGATAAGTATGTCTTAGGCATCAGACTAGCAATCTCTCACAATAGTATTTCTTCTTTCTATCTAAATCTAATAATAATAATCGTGTGGTGCCGGGCTAGAATAGCACCTCCCCCTTTCTTCCCGTGGGTGTCGTAAGAGTCGACTCTGGGAAAGGGTTAGTGTAGTGTAGTGTAGTAGTAATACAGGCGTGAGAATATGTATGTATCTAAATCTAAAGTAGCTAAGCGACGTGGGACAGGTGTGATGAATGTATGAATGTTTATGTCTGTATTCCTAAGTAGGGTAGACAGAGAACACGGAACGATGCATAGAAACGGAGAAGTGCTATCTAAAACCCGGCACCACGCGGGTCGTATGTCATCATCATCAGCCTATATACGTCCCACTGCAGGGCACAGGCCTCCTCTCAGTATGAGAGTGCTTGCGGATTGGGAACTTCACACACAACGTTGAATTACTTCGTCATTGTGTGTAGGTTTCCTCACGATGTTTTCCTTCACCGAATAGCTCGTGATAAATAACAAATTTGATATTGGGATTTGGATTTGGATTGGGTCGTATGTATGTGTTTTAAATTGTATAGCTCGATGAAGTAAAACCACTATTAAACAAAAGTTCTCTATAAAAAATCTTGTTCAAAATAATCAATGCATATCAAACAATATTTCCCTTGTCCTTGTCCGATAAACGTAACAATTTACTAAAACAGTATTCACTTTTAAAAAGCTTTACACCTCCACTGTAACTATTCACAAACTCGCTCCGCTCAGCGCAACTTAGCGTAACTCTTCAAGATTTAATGGCCCCAAAGAAAGGGCAAACTTTTCTAATTTATTCATAACACGAAATCCCCGCCTGTAGAGTTGCAAGAGTTTTTGTTAACAATACGGATGAGCATTCAAACGGTAGTCGTTAATTCGAGACCTCTTAGCTGGTCTGTTTTGATTGGCTAGCCACTTGTCACCTCTAAAAATGCCACTAAAATGGTAAAGAAGATAAAGTAATGAACTACATACTTACTTACATCCGTATCCGTACTAATATATAAATGTGAAAGTGTGTTTGTTTGTTTGTCCGTCTTTCACGGCTAAACGGAGCAATGAATTGACTTGATTTTTTTAGGTAGCGATAGTTTAGGGCATGGAGAGTGACATAGGCTACATTTTGTCTCTTCAAAACCCCCCATTTCCCTAAAGTGAGGGGTGGAAGTTTGTGGAGAATTCCGAAGAAATGGGTATGTGTGCTATCTCTTCTGTGCTACCCCGAATTTAAAGCGAGCGGAGCCGCGGTCAAAAGCTAGATATACATACATCACGCCTGTATTCCCAAAGGGGATAAGGCAGAGTATACTAAACGCTACGTAGACGAACCATAACTATTTAACGTTAGCGTGGCAACTTCTGTCATATTTTTTGGGTTTTGTGTTGGCAGGTATAGTAACAGATTGCTAGCCTGTAATGTACCTTAACCTATTAAATTTCTTTAGTTGCCTTTTACGACATCCGTGAAAGAAACCGGACATTATTGTACCTATAAACTTAAAAGTACACCAGGAAAGAATGAATTAGAAATACCTGAAAATGGTGAGCAAATATGACGATAATGAATTAAAAAAAAACTACAGCGAGTGGTGGCGCACAATGGCTCTAAATAAAGGCCTACCGACTAGTCCAAAATATGTCGATCTAAACTTGATTTATCTGTCTTCATATATAACGAATTGAAAACCAAACTCATTTCATTCTTTCCCCAGAAGTTCAGCACTGCCACGTCTCTCCACGGATTTGATCAAAAAAACTTTAAAACTTTTTTATGAAAACGCTTTCAAAATCTCGTTTGGTTTTGTATTAAAATATCTATCCAATCACTGCAGGATTACCTCCGTCACCGTGGCAAATTGCCCCTACTGTATCCTTTGGCACATTTATGAAGTTAGCGCTCGCAGACAATTTTTGTGGTAATTTTATGGTGTTTCAGGAACAGGGATTACTCTGTTGTTCTTGTGGGGTAAAATTGTTGGAGGAATAAAAGAAGTTACTTTGAAGGTAGGTGTGAGGGGCGTTTTTCGAATCTGTTTGTCGAATTTCAATTTGCGAACGCAGTTTTGAGTGAACACTCGTACTGGCTGAACAATAAAATTGACGATTACATATTTCTGGAAATTTCTGTTAAAGCTTTTTTGTTTGTGTTTTTTTGGGTGTGGCAGAAGAGACATGAAAGTAGAGTGAATGCGGTTGAGATGCGTTCTTTGCGAAGCATGAGTGGTATCAAACTTACTGATAGGGTGCGTAATAGCGTGATTAGCGAGAAGTGTGGTCTGAAAGAGAGTATTGTAACAAGGATAGAGAAGGGTATGCTGCGTTGGTTTGGGCACGTAGAGAGAATGGATGAAGCAAGGATATGTAAGCAAATTTACAAGGGAAGTGTGTTTGGGCAAGTTGGTCGAAGGCGCCCCCGAAGAACGTATATCGACCAGATCGACGATGTCCTAAAGGGAGGCCAAATTAGGATTACCCGAAACCGTCGAGCGTGTATGTCGAGAGTCATGAATGTGAGAGAAGCGAGAGAAGTATGTCAGAATAGAAGCGAATGGCGCTCTGTTGTCTCTGCCTACCTCGCAGGGAATAAGGCGTGACGGTTATGTATGTAGGTATGTCCTTTTTTGTTTTCGAATAGGTTTTAGTCCAATTTGAATTTGAAAACGTTGTTTTGATCGAATACTCGTCTGGCTGAATTATTGACGATCATACGTTTCTGGAAATTAGTCTTAAAGTGTTCGTTTTCGAATCTGTCTTAGTTTTGTCCTATTTGAATTTGGAAACACAGTTTTGAGCGAATACTCGTACTGGTTAAACAGTTGACGATCACATTTTTCTGGAATTTTGTCTTTAACTTACTTGATTTCAACGGAATAAATGGAGATCCAATACCACACGAAACTAAAACTAACAATTAAAACGTACCTATTTGACAATCAACCTTTCTAGGATAATAATGTGTAAAGTATTTTTTATTTAACCGATCTTGTAATACTTGCTACATATATTTCCCTTAAGATTTCTCCTAAACAGCTTTCATCGCTAAAACAAATATCCCACTAAGTCAAGTAAAAACGTTCAGTATAAGGTAAACCGTGTTGGCTTTGAGCTACGTGCAGAGGTAATCCGTGTAAATTGCATCTCGCGAACCCCATGTTTGAAGAACAGGGTGTGTAGTTTCTGAGCGCTATCGCTTAAAAGGTACGATATACAGGGAGTTACCGAGCTGGTGATGACAAGCGGTAAGGCAAGACGATATACATACATCACGCCTGTATTCCTAAGGGTAGGCAGAGCACAGGAACGATACGTAGACAAAACCATGAGTGTTTCACGTTAGTTTTTGCATTTTTTTAGGCTTTGAGTTGGCAGGTATAATAGTGACAGTTTGCTGGCCTGTCGCCTAAAGCATACCTTAACCTATGCTTAGTCCCCTCTTACGACATCCACGGCAGAAACGGAGAGGTGTTATTCTAAGCCCACACGGGGTAATAATAATAATTTCACGTGAACCCGTCGGTCGTGTTTGAAGAATAGGGTGCGTAGTTTCTGAACGCTAACTGAACGCTGGTGATGACAAGCGGTAGAGCGAGATGAATTTTTGATAAATCATGGGCATGAGTTTCGATTATCATGGCGTTACATGGCGTCCTTAGCACGGTCATAGCACGGTCATAGTATGATACGGTGTAATGAGTTTGCACTTTTACGCGTTTTGTAGGTACGAGTATAATATAGTGACAGATTACTTGCCTATATCACACCCAAACCTTTCCTTAATCTCATCTTAGGACATCCACAGAAGAAATAGACATGTCATTCTAAACACAACACCACGCTGGAACGATTTTAAATGAAATCCTACAACTGACCTGTATTGAAACAAAAAACAAAAGCATACAGAATCCAAGAAAATCGAAGGCCGAAATATAAAACGGGAAACTTAAATGAGACGGTTCTTTCCTACTGTTAATTAAGGCCGTTGTTTTGATCCCTATTATGTCCAAACAAGCGGTAAATGTGTTTAATTATACAAAATCAATTCCGAGCGCTTAATTGTTGGTAGGGAGCGATTTTGAGGCTCTAACCACGTTATTGGGACACGGCGGCAAAAATTTTAACGTGATTTAGTCAGAGGTGAAACGAGAAAAATATATTTTGGAGGATTACGAAATACATACAAACGTTTTGCAATGGGGTGACCAGTTAAAATGGCTATTTCCCGTATCGCAGCGTCTTCTAGCATATTTTTGAGGGTTTTAGTTAAAAGTTACAATAGTGACAGGTTAACTTAACCTGTTTCCTTAGCCGCCTTTTAAAACATCCACGGAATAAATGGAGAGATGTTATTCAAATCCTACTAACACACGGGTGTTACTATTTTTCTTTACATGAACATCACGCCCTATTCCCCGCGGGGTAGGCAGAGACAACAGAACGCCATTCGCTTCTATTCTGGCATACTTGCCTCGCCTCACTCACATTCATCATTCTCGTCATATACGCTCGTCGGTTTCGGGTAGTTTTAATTTGGCCACTTTTCAGAAAAACGCCGATCTGAACGATATACGTTCCTCGATGGCGATTTCTTTAATGATAGGAAATCATTCTGCATGGCACATTTACCGTCATATTTACCGTCCAATCGATCAGACCCATTCCAGTCTTTACAGTACGTAGAAACAATAGAATCCGAGTCGAATTTACGGAACAGAATTGGATCCATTGAGGCCCTTCGTTTAAAATTGATACAAGAATTGTCGGGTTTCTGGATATTATAAATTCCGACGCAGATCGGGAATCGGAATATTCCAGATATTGGGTAATAACACAATACGATATTGTGTAAAGGCTTGATAGGGTAAATAATGAGACTTATCGAGGCTGGTGATAATGGTTATGTGTTTTAGTTGTACAGTCAGGGAAATTGGATGTTTAGCAGGTTGAGATACTTCTAAAATTGGCCTTATTACTAATTCCACACAGTTCCATGACATAAATACTCAATATTGAACTTCCTGATGAAGTTTCTCCTATAATGCGAACAAATTATGAAGGCGGTCAACCTGCTAAACATTCAGATTACCTGACTGTACCACCCGTGCCCCGCGTGTGGTATATTTAAGGCGACAATTTAGCAACCTGTCACTATTATACCTGCCAACTCAGAATCTAAACATAAGCTAGAGAAGTGGCCACGGAGCGTGACATAGTCCTGGTTTTGTCTATGTAGTGTTTCATGTGCTCTACCTACCCCGTTTGGGAATACAGGCGTGATGGTTATGGTATGGTACGGCCATGCGTGGTGTCGGATTCGAAAGTACACCTCTCTAATTGTTCTGTAAGAGGCGACCAAGGAGATTAGGTATGCTTTAGGCGACAGGCTGGCAACCTGTCACTATTATTAAACGGTTTTACTTAGCTTACCCCGTTTGTTTTAGTCTTTAATCTTTATTCTTTCTTTGTTCTTTGGTCTTTGTTGGTTCAAATGTAGTAATTGAAATTTCACCCTCTTTCCGTCAACTGATTAATCTGAAATTCTGTATGCGCTTTTAGTTGTGGTGACAATACAATAATGTATATTCATTGTCATTGTAAATTCAAAATGGCCGCCGCTACAAAATGGCGGATGACCTAATTCTTATCTACCCCATCAATATGGGTATCAATTGAAAGGTCTTTGCAAGGAGAATACAGTACATTATATCAAATTAAAAAAAAACTAAAAGCTCGAAAAAAAAAGTAAAAAAAAACTTTTAAGTAAAACGGTTTTATATACATTGATTAGAGTAAAATAAAACCGTTTTACTTAAAAGTTTTTTTTTACTTTTTTTCTATTATACCACTTCTATCTAACATTCATCCTATTTTTTTTCTAACAGAGGTGACGCAGCGTGAAATATCCATGGCTTTGTGTATTCTATTGTCTTTCTGTCAAGTTTCTTGCAGTGCAACCGTTTTTGCATTGATGGTCTTTCTGAAGCATATTTGTGTGCTTTTGAATTTTGAATTATGTTAAGTTTTGTATAGCCTTTAGTGCCTTTCATTTTTAGCATTATATTCTTCTAGTTTATCACAAGTTGCCAAACATTTATTCCGTCTTGCTATATCTCAAAAAATACACACATAACCTGTGGCATATTATGTAGCTTTATTATCCTACCAACCTTATGTAGTGATAGCACTTGATATAGTATAATTATATTGAAATTAAACGGGGGTACTTCTCTCTCGGAACAATCACTCGCTTCGTTGGATCGTGTACTAAGTCTTGAGACAGCCATTCCCAAGTCTGATTGCGAATGTAGAATTCTTAAGAGCATTAACGTTTTTAGTGTAATGAGATCATTTTATTTGATACTTTGTGCTGTTGCCAAATGTGTTTCAAGTATGATGAAGGATGCAAAGAACACGGAATGCATTTTTTTTGTCAAATTTACTAATTCTTCTGATTTTTTTGATTCAAAGGCAAAACTACTTATTTTTCAAATGATCAACTTTACATGGTAGATGTCGCTAGAAGCGTGACTAAATAGTTATCAATCAATCACACAATCACGCCCATGTTTCCACATAGAACAGGCAGAGCACACGAAAATTTACATGGACAAAACTTTGACTAATTGACTCTTCGTAGCCACTTCCAGCATAGTTTAAAATTTGTAAAACAGATGAAGGATGTTTAATATAATAATATCTATAAGACGTTAGCCAGTCATCTAGAAAATACCTAAATCTTTTTAAAAATGGAGAGGTGTTATTCTAATCCCGCACCACATTGAAGGAAATAAAAGGTAGGAACATAATAGAATAATAGGCATGGCCTTCATATTCGGCGCAGATTTACTTTATGCTCCAGAACCCAAAAACCGACTTTAGGTCATGGACGTACAGCGTAAAGACGAACTTTCAGAGCAGTAAATTGAAAACAATATTTCTGTCCATCTTTGATAATTTCAAGCTCTATTTGGATTTGAATTTGATAAACTCGAACGTTTTAACGCAACACCTCCGAGACGCCATGACGGATTATCCTGTTCATAATTCTGAGTGAATAATGTTCTGAGGTGTTCTGTTTACCTTTAATTTAGATTTAATAAAATCGTGGATTTTTTCAGTGAACACATTTTTCTCATTATTTTTGTGTAAGAAGTTAATTTTCAATTTTGTTTTTGTTGCCAAGTCAAATATCTTTATTCGAATTTTATTTTGAAATCAACTAATTTCTTGAATCTTGTGAATCTGCTTAGTATTATGTCATAATTATTTATGTGCCATTATTGTTACTTCCTAAATAGGAATTATAAATGTAATTCTGCACAATTTTTAAAAACAGCTGTAGAAAATATGGTGCAGTATCGAGAATAGAAAGAAACATACAAGAAAATAATCCATTAATGTGACTGCAGTATAGTAAAGACTAAAGGTTGAATGTGATAAGAAATGACGAGCATTTTATGCAGAATTATCAACATTCATATAGTAGTTTTAGTTCATTAGTAGTTTTTTTAGTTATAGTAGGTTCCCTGGCAGAGAGGACGTTGCCTTTTGTGGGATGCGACTTGCGTAAGTACGTTTGCTCCGTCTCACTTAGGCTGTACGTCGAGGTCGGCTGGTTCTGCGGCTGAAAACGCCGCGAGATCCAAACACCTCAAGTACTCAGCCTTAGAACCGACGTATGACTTCGTCCCTTTTGCGGTCGAAACGGCTGGTCCCTGGGGGGCTGAGGCCAAATCTTTGGTGGGCGAGTTGGGCCGGAGGTTGCGCAACAGGGGTTGGGACCCGCGCTCCGGGTCGTACCTGGTGCAGAAGATTGCCTTAGCCATTCAGCGGGGCAATGCTGCTGGGGTTATGGGAACTTTTGAGCCAGGTACGGCACGGATTAGTGGATTGTAGTGTGTAGGTTTTTACTTTTATAATTTTTTTAATTGTTTTATTGGTAATCGTGTTTTTTTTTTTATTTTTATGTTATTAAGTATTATTTTTTTTTGTTTAATTAGTTTAAGTTTTTTATTTATTGTATTGACATTTGATTAATTTTTGTAGTTTTGTCTAGTAGTAAAAATAAAGTTCAAAAAACTCATAAAAATGACCGTGACATAACAAACGGGTGTTCGCAATGTTAAAATGCTACCATGGGTACCAATGTCATCAAAAAGACAAATCACCATTCTTCTATTCTTACAACTTTTTCAGCTTCATTTACATTCACCATTCGTCGAACCACTTCTTTAGCCCTTTAGAAGATCCTGTACATCACCGCAGAATCTTCATTTAATCTTCTAATAGTGATCTCTGTATTCCAACTTTAATAACTTACCCTACTGATGGCAAACAGTACTGACTAAAACGTTTCATCCGTAACAAAACAATAAAACGGTTGGACGACTTAAGCGTCCGACTTACCGGAGATCGGCGGATAACTGCAATCAGTCATCGAATTAGGGATTGTTTGCGTTCCGCTATTAGAAGCTGATGAATTTGAAATAAGAAAACGGATTAGAAATGTTGTTTCTCTGCTATGCCAGTGACTTGTTCTGATATTCATTTGTTTGTAATGAAATCTTGCAAGTTGTTGAATCACTTTTCGGTTACCAATTGAGTTGAATCTTCGTATGGTTAAATGAGCTTAACTTAAAGTTGTAAATACAGCAATAGAACAAGTTTAATCTGTCCTCAGTAAAATATTGATAACAGTCATGTTTGTGTTGAAGATTTTTTTAGGTACATTATCTGGCGACAAAATCTTTAGATTGGCAGCACTGAGTGCAACTGACAATGAGTTTCGTTTCATCGCGTTTGAGTAGCACTGTATGCCAGGTACAGTTAGTAACTAGTTTGTAATTTTAATCGCTAATCAGTTCCGTTATTTTTGAGTTAGCTACTGCATAGTACGGACAACTGCAGAGAAAAGTAACCCCCTAGTAATGAAAAATAGTTTTGGTAGGGGGTTACTTTTCTCTGTAGCTGACTGTACACGCGCGCATGTTTTAATAACCTCTTACTTATTTTCTGAGGAAAAATTTCGCTAAATTTCCTAAACAAATGAGTCGCGTGTCCCTTATCACCGAAACACTGACGCTCGTAAAATATTTAAAAATGCCGATACAGCCCAACCCAACTGATCCTGCATATTTCAATCGCCAAATCTCTCCAGATCGCTTGAAAGGCCATAGTCGCAAACAAGGGCCCCGAAATTTACTGTTACTATGCCGACCCTACTTCGTGGAGCCATCAAATTCAAAAACGCGTCGACCCCCACTAAGTTGGAGGGTAAGCTATTGGTTAAAATAAAAAATAACGCCAAACTACGCGGCGGTAAACCATAAACTGGGCCCTTTGGAGGGTTTTGGGGGCTGTCTGAGTTGTGAGCTGAAGCGGCTGGGAACTAGATCATTCTTATCAACCGTAGCTCACTTCACTCAGCTCATCAATCATCGCAAAACAATAGGAAAAAACCGGCCAAGTGGGAGTCAGACTCGCGCACAAAATGTTCCGTATTAAAAACAGCAAATAAACACGTTGTTTTCTATGGGAGCTCCCTTTGTTATTATTATTTTGTTTTCTGTATTTCTTGTTTTAGTGACAATACAAACATAATAATCTGTGATAATTTCGACTACCTAGCTATCACGGTTTTTGAGATACAGCCTGGTGACAGACAGACAGACAGACAGCAAAGTCTCAGTAATAGGGTCCCGTTTTCAACCTTTGGGTACGGAACCCTAAAAAGCTTGTCAAATTTGATGTCGAGGATTACAAAACAAACAATAGACTTGTGTAGGTACCCTAAAAAACGGTCATAAGACGCCTCCCGTTGTCTGTCTCTTATTGAATGGTTAGATCTTTAAAAATTCGCAACGGATCTTGATACGGTTTTTAATTACGGTTGAGGCAATGTTCCAAGCAAACGATACTACCTACCTAATTGAAAATAATTTGATAAATTCGTCGGGATTAAAGAAAAACGTGAAGACAGCTCTAAAATAATAATATTATTTTAGATACCTATTTCTCCTCTAATGATTATATTCAAGCGTGATATATACACGTATTTATGTTTATGTATTTAAGTATGTAGCTACATGCCGATTTGTGTTCTGTGTAGCTAATATTAAAATTTGTAATAATAACCACTGATTACACAAGGCAAAGAATTCAAAAAGAAACAACATTCGGTGCGGAGCTGACGCAAAAGAAAAACTTTTAATTAGCAAAAACAGTAGTAACAAATAATTAACTTAGTTCTCTAATTAACGAAAAGTATAAATACATAAAACTAACGACCAAAAGTTATTTTAGTGTTACGTGGAATGATGTCGCGTAACAAATATTAGGTAAATTTGTCTTTGTTACTAAGGCTTTTTAACCGCCTTCAAAAAAGAAAGAGGTTCTCAATTCGACCAATTTTTTTTTTACGTTTATTTTCTGACCTTTGTAGGTAAACTCGTCTTTATCTGACGTAATAATTAACAAATCGTCAACCTAAGCCAATCAAAAGTTCATATCTCAGTAAATTTTTTAATATGTATTTAAGTAAGTAACTAAGTAATTTTATTGATTAACATAAAAGACGTAATACATGAAATAAATCCTGGCCATTGCACTAGACACAAGGTCTGTATCGCAAGTGCCAGATTAACTAATAACTAAGGCGCTTAAATACTAAACAAAGACAGGGACACAAGCAAAATAAAGAAAATATTCTTAATCTAAATAGTAAAGAAAAAAACATAACAACATAAACTTTACCTAACCAACTCTACAGAAACAACATAAAAGAACTACGTAAATAAATACTTAGTCCTTTTAGCTGCAGAAAAATTATGACTACCGATTGTTATTGCGTTTTTTTTTATTAATGAGGATCAAAGTGCCCCCGTCGTTACCACATATCGCAACGACACGTCGCCTGCAGTTTGTCGTTGATTATCAAATTGTACCTTAATCCAAGAGTACGTAGGAACGTACTCCCACATGGAATAAAGACCGCGTAGGTGAATATAATCCAGAAAATACCAACCGTGTTTTGGTTGACTTATGAAATCTGTGAAATTTGATGCCTCTCGGTATTTTGCGAACGAATCCTCACTAAGTAATATTAATATTCCTGGGATAGAAGAGCTTGTTTTGCTGCCTGAACTACATAGATATGTCGTGGTCAAATTGTAAAATTGTTCATAATATGAAATGTTGATTTCATGAAAGTGGTCACATTTCATGAAATTTATCACTGTCAATTGGCCACATCATGATGCGCTTTGGCTAGATCGTTGATTAAAAATCGTATCTCGATATGTTAAACTACTTCATGAAATGGTCACGATTATGATCATGTTGTAAAATAGTTACTTCAATTATGGATAGAGGTGCTGGAAGCGCTTGTAGCACTTCACGAGAATCTTCAGAACGGATACTACTTGGACAGGTTAGGTTAGGTTAGGTTAGCCACTTCTTCCGGAGAATTGAGGCCTTGGGCCTGAAGGTGGCACTCCACAAATCTGAGGCCCTCTGTTTCAAGGGGCCTCGGTGGAGAGTGCCATCAGGGGCTAACCTACAGGTTGGCAGTGACGCGATTGAGGTCAAGACTCACATAAAATACTTGGGTCTTGTCCTCGACGGAGGGTGGCGTTTTGGGGAACACTTCCGGCAACTCGCTCCCCGTCTCGTCGGTGCGGCGACAGCCTTGGCGAGACTGCTGCCGAACCTCGGCGGTCCGGGCGCCCCCTGCAGACGCCTCCATGCCGGGGTCGTCCGGAGCATGGCCCTGTACGGTGCGCCAATCTGGGCAGATGCCCTTAATGCCCCGAACCGGGCCCTCCTACGCAGGCCGCAGCGCACCGCTGCGGTACGCGTCTGCCGGGCCTACCGCAAGGTGGGCCATACGGCGGCCTGCGTTTTGGCCGGCACCCCACCCTGGGAGATCGAGGCTGTGGTGTTGGCCGAGGCCTACCGGGCGCGGATCGTCATGCGGGAATCCCTCGCCCCCGAGGAGCTCGCCCACGCCCGGGAGGAGAGGAAAGAGGAGGTTCTCGCTCGGTGGGCGGATGAGCTTGCGGACGCTGCATATGGCGTCCGTACCGTCCAAGCCATCCGTCCACAATTGATCGAGTGGTGTACGAGGACCAAAGGGTCCCTCACCTTTCGACTCACGCAGGTGTTGTCCGGGCAGGGTTGCTTCGGGCGATACCTGTGGCGGATCGGAAGGGAGGAGAGGCCGTCGTGCCATGAGTGCGGCGCTGCCGAGGACACAGCGCAGCACACTTTTGAAGAGTGCTCCCGATGGTCCGAGGAGCGCCGCACTTTGGCTGCGACAATCGGTGGCGACCTCTCTCTCCCCGCTGTGGTCTACTCCATGCTGGGAGAGATTAGATCTTTTCCCCAAACTCGTCAGTTCCGCGTAGCATTAGTTCCATTCGCATTTTTCCCCACTCAGATTTTTACTCATTCGACGTTTTTATCATTCATAGGTATTGCCAATAGTCATAATTATTCAATTGTATATTTGCTCGATCAGTTTTTTTATTATTCCTGAATTTTACCAGGGTCCTCATTTCCTATTAGCGAATTTACTCAATGAGTTTTTATTACTATTCGCGATTTTTACCAGGGTCCTGATTTTCTAATAGCAAATTTACTCAATCCGTTTTTTTTATTATCTTAAGTATTCATGGTAAATGACGTTTAGAAAATATAATGTATGAAAAATATAAAAGTAAATATTTATATTTATATTTAAATATGTATTCGTTGGAACCATAGAAGATACTGGTATAACTTAATAATATCACGCAAGAAAGAAACGTGTTACGTAAAGCTACAGCGAATATTTTTTTATAATATCGCGTACATAACCGGAAACGGAACAATATTGCGTAAGAAATTACAATATTACGAAAAATAACGACAGGAAAACTTTTGGTATGAGAACAACATCGTGTAAGAAATTAGAGTATTGCAAAAAATAACGACAGAGAAATTTCCGGTATGGGAACAATATCGCATAAGAAATTAAAATATCGTGCAAAATGTCGGTTAGACATATTTGAGAATTGGAATGCAAGCGAATGACAAAAAAAAGTGAATAGGTAGAAAATCGAGTGGGGAAAAATGCGAATGGAACTAATGCTACGCGGAACTGACGAGTTTGGGGAAAAGATCTAATCTCTCATGCTGGAGAATGAGAGGGCCTGGGAGGCTGTCGTTTCTTTCTGCGAGAGCGTCATCTCGCATAAGGAAGCGAAGGAGCGGGAGCGCGAGAACGATCCTCTGGCGCCTCCGCTCCGGCGCAGGCGGTTGGGAAGGCGGAGACGACAATATGCCGTCGTCTCCACCTTTCCATAGTGGCTGACGGCAGGGGCTGGGGAGCCCCTGCTGACCTAGCAGCCCATTGCTTGTGGGGAAGGCCAAGTGTCCTGGCCACCCCCTCCTTCGGCGGGGCCCCGGCACGACAACACCATAAGCCAGGGCGGACCTGCGGCGGTCGCGGTAGTCACGCGCAAGCGCACTCGTGGCCGTCGCAACAAGGCCTGGAGGGACATCGACAGGTTTTTAGTGGGTATGCCCCTCCCCCTCCTTCCACTCGGGAAGGGCGGGGATGGGGAGAATCCCACATAACTTCCGCGTCGTTCCCACGGCGCGGTCGTTTGCATAAAGCATTTTCCGGTCGTTAAAAAAAAAAAAAAATGTTAGCCACTTCTAGCATGTTTTTGAGATTTGAAGTTGGCAGCATTGAAGTATAGGTAATAGAAGTGACAACGCGAACAAAGTCTGTGGGGCAAAACCGACAGCGCGGGGAGCATGGGGCGTGGCTAACGAGTCATAGATTAGATGCAACGTCGCCGTCATGTAGACGCGACACTTTGTTGCTGAGATTCATTCGGTCGCGTATCAATCGAATATTCCGCCTATTTAATTGGGTAAATAAGCATAAAACGTCAAGTAAACTTTTCTATCAGATCAACCAACACTGAGATACTATGGAATAAAGTTCAACTTTTTATTATCGCTTTCGTGCGCGAGTCCGACTCGCACTTGGCCGGATTTTTTAATTTATAAACACATAATATATGTTGTTATCTTATAAAAGTTATAAAAATTCAAATACATGTGGCCGTCACTTACTACCCTATCTATACACGGAATGTCCTATCTTATATTTTTAGTCTATGACAAATGACGCAACATGGCGTCAAGTAAATATTTTCATCGAAATAATGTTTAAAAATGGTTTAAAGTGATAATTTAGTTACTCAGCGATGGAAAGTTACTCTTTCGCACTTCGCAGTATTGGTGGAATTACTTGTGCAACCTTTTAATACGCATGAGGCCATTTTAAATGTCTTTCATCACGACTCGTTCACAACTCGAGAGCCGGCGAGCGACTATTGGCAGTGCGAATGCAGTGCGGCCAATTGGCCGCACTTGAGTGGGACATTACGTGGTGAGGCGATGTCAAATCTATACGTAGTAGTATTAGATCAATGGTTGGCAGGTAGGTATATGAGTGACAGGTTGCTAGCCTGTCGCCTATTACATCATTCAGGGAAGAAATGCCTTGTATACAAGTTTTGAAACGCTCGTATACATTTTTATTATCCCTTGTACCCTGTACCCTATGTCCCGCAGTCTCCTTACTTATTAATACAACGGGTTAGGGCCTCGTAGCGCGCAGTAATGGCGCCACTAAACACGGCCATACCCATGTCGAGCCAATTCTTTACACATTTATCAACTAGTGGGCAGAGCACACAAAACGCTACTTAGACAAAACCATGACTATCTCACGTTATGTGGCTATTATATATTATTTTTTTAGGTTTTGAAGCTAGCAGCTAAAATAGTGACAGGTTGGTAGCCTGTCGCTTAAAATATAATTAAAATCTTCCTTGCTTTTTACTCCACAGAAGAAATGCCTTGTATACAGGATTTAAAACACCCAGTAGATTTGTATACAGTTTTCTTATCCCTTGTACCCTGTACCCTATGTTCCGCAGTCTCCTTACTTATTAATACAACGGGTTAGGGCCTCGTAGCGCGCAGCAATGGCGCCACTAAACACGGCCGCCTATTGGCTGCGAAGTTCCTCCGTCGCTGATTTATCTGTTTTATATTGTTTACTGTACTTTATGGGTGAAGTGTCGCACCGCAGAGGCTATTCTTTACATGCATACATAACGCTTGAACTCCCTACAAGAAATGGTCCCCTAAAATATACCTCAACCATTCTTATTGTCCTCTTATACCATGAAATAAATGACTTGTATACAGGGATTAAAACGCGCAGTACCCTCGTATACAGTTTTTTTTTTATTTAAGTATGTAAGTAAATAAACACTTTATTTTACAAAAGAAAAAAACACGAAATCGAAAAAACTTGTATACAAATGAAATGGCGAAGCATAAAGGCGTTCCAAGAAGTTTTCTTATCCCTTGTACCCTGTACCCTATGTTCCGCAGTCTCCTTACTTATTAATACAACGGGTTAGGGCCTCGTAGCGCGCAGTAATGGCGCCACTAAACACGGCCGCCTATTGGCTGAGCAGTTCCTCCGTCGCTGATTTATCTGTTTTATATTGTTTACTGTGCTTTATGGGTGAAGTGTCGCACCCCAGAGACTGCGTGTTCTGTGACAACGCCATATTTGTGGCTCGGGGTTGGTAAAATCTTGAAATACGGGTTACTTGTAGGTGAAAAGCTTAAGTTAGTCACCTTTGTATGTAGTTGTGTACAGTTTGCAATGAAAACGCAAGAACTACGAAGACAGTAAAATTAATTAATATTGACAACTATTTTAAATCTTATCGTGACAGTTTTGCCAATCATAACTGGACAAGAATAATCAAACTTGGAAGAAAAACAAATAATGAGTTTGTAAAACGTACGAGTATTAAAAAAATAATATTAGAATATCTAGACATTGTCGCGCACGTTACTCACACAATACAACAGATGACTTACTTAAGTTTGACAAAACAGTTCATACAAATGAGGTAGTTATAGCTGATTAAGAAACAATTATTTTGTATCACCATTTTTATTTCTGATTTTTTTTTTATAAAAAAGTTACTTTTCTCACTCACTTAGTACCTAATTTTTAACTAAAATTTGTGTTTTTTTTTTTGTTTTTTTCGAAAGCGCTAATGATAAAAAATATTACTGAAGTATTCAAATTTAGAAATTAATACACAACTGGCGTTTACATACAATTAGTCAGGCTTTCGTCTATGTTACGTTTTGTGTGCTTGGTACCCCATTTAGGAAAACAGGCGTGATTGACATACATACATACATTTTCTCACGCCTGTATTCCCTAGAGGGGTAGGCAGAGCACATGAATTTGAAAATCCAGTGATTGATCATAATGATAATTTTAAAACTAAATAAGTACCTACTACTTCTAAAGTACTTCTAGAGACTAAAAATAAATAGTTAAGCTCCTGTCAACAGAAAACTGTACTCGTGAAGTTTATTTAAGATCTAATTTAGAACTGTCTCAAACCAACTTATAAAAGTTACCCTCCTTTACGAAAAGCAATTAAGTATTATACATTTAACTCGATTTAACTCGGCTATATCAATAGTGATTATGAGAGATTTAAACTTAAGTTTGTATAGGACAAAAGTTAATCTGGCTGGTAATGAATGACCGAGTTAAACGTTTCTTAGTAAATGACATCTATAATCATAGCTTGTGTTAAGTTGATTATAAATTAGAAGTCTTTGATTACATACAACATACATACATACAATCACGTCTGTATTCCCAAATGGGTTAGGTCTGCATACGAAACATACATTATATACATATTCTCATGCCTATATTCCCAAGAGGGGTAGGCAGAGCACATGAATTGAAAAATCCAGTGCCACTTTTAGCAATTACAGGGTAACCAGATGGTTAAACGTGATATTGCAGTGATAGGTTGCTAGCCCATCGCCCACAATACACTAAACCCTTTCCCAGAGTCGACTCTTACGACACCCACGGGAAGAAAGGGGATAGTGCTATTCTAACCCGGCACCACACGGGTACGAAACATGATGTAGACAAAACCCGTGACCATTTCACGCCTCTCAGCCACTTTTAGCATAATTTTAGGTTTAACAACAGATGGTAGAGTAGAGGTATAATAGTGACAGGTTGCTAGCCTGACGTCTAAAGCATAGCTAAACCTATTTCCTTAGTTGTCTCTTACGACATCCATGGAAGGAATGGAAAAGGTACAATTCTATCCCGACAACACACAGGTCGTCTATTTATTATCCTTACTAATATTATAAGTCAGAAAGTGAGTTTGTTTGTTTGTTTGTTTGTTTGTTTGTTTGTTTGTTTGTTCCGCTTTCACGCCGTAACTACTGAACCGATTACTTTGAAATTTTGCAGACGTAAAGATAGAAGTCCGGATTAAATAATAGGCTACTTTTTATCCCGGAAAAATTGATGTTCCCGAGGGAGAACAAAAATATAGTTTGCTTGATAGATCGATATCGATCGATGCTAAATCGATATCGATCGATGACCGATCGATAGATGATAGATCGATGGTGCTGAGTGTCGTTTGAAACGAGAAATTTACCTATAGTTGTGCTTTATACCGCAATATAACCGAGTTCCACGCGGGCGAAGCCGCGGGCGGAAAGCTAGTAATAATATAAATGAATAATCCTGTAGGTGTTGTAAAAGACGACTATGGAAAATTTCTTATCGGTTTAAATCTATTTTTGGCCCCTTTTATTTTCGGATCTCTGCCCGTCAATCTTAATTGGGATTGACAAAATTGGTCCCGCCGTTTGAACGTTTCGTAGTGACAAACAAAACGTGTATGCTTGTATGTGTATATAATTATACACACAAACTTTCGCATTTATAATATTAGTGTGATGATTTGAATGTACACCAATTATCACGCCTGTATTTCCAAATGGCGTAGGCAGAGCACATAAATCGCTGCATAGTCAAACGCTTAGTATTCCACGCTTCATTATCCACTTTTAGCAGGAAAGGTTCCTTGTAAGATAAAAGATGTAGGTATTATAGTGACATGTGGTTGGATTTACATACATACATACATACAATTACACCTATGTTCCCAAATAGGGTAGCCAGAGCACACGAAACGTGACATAGACAAAACCATGACTACGTCTATTTCACGCTGTGCGTGGATGTCGTTAGAGGCGACTAAAGAAATTGGTTTAAGTATCCTTCAGGCGACAGGCTAGCAACCTGTCACTATTATAGTACCTTTTCCATGTCCTTTCAAACCTAAAACTATGCTAGAAGTGGCTGCAAAGCCAAAAAAAACCTCACGTATTTTTTTTCTTTCACGAAACTTCCATTTAAATTCTTTGTTACCTTGAACTAAGAAAATCTTAATTTAATTAACTGTACCATTATCATAACGTTGTTGTTCAGACAAACTAAACTGTACTCTTTCTTTTTATTAAAAAAGTACGGATAAAGTATCACAGTTTCTTTGTTATTATTTTTTTAGGTTCCTTTGTTTGGAATAAACCTAGCTTTATCTCTTGCCAACAAAGAATATAATAATAACAAGTTTTTTTTTGTTTCAGGTAATGCGACTTTATACAGGACTGCTCTCAATTAACACACAGGTCACATCACAGGTACAGGTCTTATTTCTTAAGTCAGTTCGGCAATCTCCGCATTTCCGAATATCAACGATCGCTATCATGTCCATGAGTAGTTATGTTGATCGTAAGGAGTTGAATTAAGAACTGAGTAATTCATTGTTATTAATTGTTTTGATTTCTACTAGATGTAAAACGAGATTTTACTATTTTTTTATGTAAAAACTATGCAAATCAATGAGCCTCAGCAGCGGATAGGCAAGCACTGCGCGCTGCCACTCTATCCTTTTTATATCGTGATTAGCTCGACAAGTTTCGGTCTCATTTGTGACCCATCATCATTATCAGCGTAGCTCTAGATGATATCGAGCTAGTCTCGACATAAAAACGTGAGTAGATTCATTTTATTTGACAATGAGCGAGTCTCACGGTTTATCTTTAAACCTTATTTTCTTTCAAATCGACTCATTTACCCGTACTCTTAAAACTCCTTCCTCACAATAAATACTGTATTCCACTGTATAGTACTGTATTCCCCTAGCCTGTATTAATACACCGTCGATCACGGACTTCCTAGCGCGTTGTATTTAGCTGTCAACTTTCCAAGATTTATAGTGAACGTGTGAGAATTACGTTCCTTTGATCTCTAGTTTACGGAGTGATCGAAATGTTTCTTGATAATAATCTAGATGGACCAAATTGCACGTAACATACGTACAGGGTGGCCGGATATTGACTCTGAATACCCTTATGAAGTTTTGTCCTAGAATTTTCGAGAAAAAAAAGAAAATCAGAAAATATTGGCTTTTAATCAACCACCTAGCATCGCAATTTCGAGCTGCTAATCAACAGATATCAATCGCGGAAATATACAATGCCGAAATAACAATCACGGGTCTACGTACAAGCCCGCTAATATGGAACTTGCAGAGCCTTATAAATTGGCACAATACGCTGCATTAACTTGAAAAGCGATGAAAGATTTGCCTCCCACAAAATCAATAGTGAACATTTTCAGGAAATATTTTCCAGAGGTTTTAGACCCGTGTACCCGACCACTGGTAAAAATATTTATTTATAGTTAATTTCCGGCCAACCTTATAGTTCGATAGTATCGTCGCCTATAACCTCTTAACCTATTTCCTTAGCCGCCTCTTACGACATCCACCGAAGAAATGGAGAGGTGTTATTAACCCGACATTACGCAGCAAAAAAAATGACATTGATTTTTTTTGTAAGCCAAATTAGATGCCATTGTTAAAAGTAAACGCTCCGCCATTTTAAAAACAAGCGACTGGCAATACCTTGTTTAAATTTGAAACAGGCTAATACCATCCCCGGAGTCTCCAATTTAATGAGTCCAGAGATATCCGCTTACTGGAGGCGGATTATTACTTTATTATTGTTATAGGAAGACCCTGTTTTAATGAAATTCTCACTTGGCATCGGCAGATACGTAACTTCGAGATAGAATTAATTTTAGATTGTTTTCGAGAGAACGCGTGCTTGTAATGGGAAGGTGGAATTATGGTGATTGCGTTTGAGGAGAGTGTGTGACGGCCGCACGTACTCTATATACCCGTTTATTGCTTCATTGAGTAGGTATTTTAATAAGCTAACTAAAGGAAAAACTCCACAGGCTTGGCTAAGAGCTCATTCCCACTATGTTGGATGTCGGGTTAGTTTTTTATCGGGTATCGTAGCGGTAGCATATTTTATACACACGAACGACGACAATTTTGTCGGATCCGACTTAAAATATCGTCCGTTTTGTCAGCCGGAAAAAATCGCGTCGGCTGCGCTGTTCATAATATTATATCGGATGTCGGGTTAACCCCGCCTGCGTCGCACACCCTGTATCTCTAGCACATTAGCCATAGCCCCTGTACCTCCCGCGTGTCGCGTTCGCGCTTTCACATTGTCGTGGCTGACAGCCGACTAGTGTGAACAGAGGCGCCGACATCCGATAAAAATTGTCCTGACAGACTAAATAGCGGAAACAAGCTCTACAAGCCTTAAACACCTTTAAACACCCGGAAGTTCTCCATTGAAAAGTTGAACATTGAAAACGGTTTTTTTGTTTTGTGACCCATCAATCACCGGGAACAGTGTGCCCCGGCGTGCACTATAGACGTGCAATGCGCGCCGCTGCCCTTTTCGCGCGGCTAAATTTAGTTCTCCGCTTTTTTTTCTCTATGAATATCGTCCCTGTTAGTAATCGAAAACATATCCGACTTCTGTCTGACAATCGTCCTGGATATACTCGTTCAGGGAACGCCTGAAGAGGATGTGGCACTCACCAGAGTTATTATAGTTGTGTATTAGGTTCTGGGGATAAAGAGATCTCTCTCCAGGCAGATGTTATGCCTGGGGACCGAAGTCCGTAGAGAGGAAGTTGGAAGTTGTATTTATGCAACTGATCGTTGAAACTTCGTTTGCGGGATGTAGGATACCACTTTTGACAGTTGAAGTTCTACCACTCGACGATAGGTAGCGGTAGGTCGCTACAAGGTATTAGGTTCATTGTTTTCATCGTATTTATTATTGTATAGATATACAACTACTTGTGAATATTTTGTGACTGTTCCCTATGTTTTTTGTGGTCTCTCTTTCTATCAGTCATATTAATTAAGTCTCCTCTCTGTCTTCCAAAGGTTGCCTTTAAGAAATCCCTAGGATAAGTCCGCCTTTGTACTTTACTATTTTGCTTACCTGTTTATTAATGACATGTATTTTTGTAGAATAACGTGCTTACTTCCTTACTTACATATTCATCTACTACGCAAACAGTCCATTTATACCAAAAACCTTACGTTGGAATGATAAAATATTAATTTTATAAACCCATCGATCATGGCCTGTCAAATAAATGCTATAGGGTTGTTCCCCCGATCTGGTTAACTTTTATTAATGATGCGCAATGACAGGCCGTTTTGGTGCGTATTTGTGATAAACAGCAATGAAATAAATCCCGATTCGGCCTCTTCTTGCTCCCAGATATTGGCACTGTTCAAGTTTATCGATGTATACTCATACAGAAACATGACGTCCATGTGTGAAAATGAGGTGGGGATTCTGGGGATACACCTCTCAATTTCTTCCGTGGGTCTCGTAAAAGGCGACTAAGGGCTATATTTCACCGGGACACCACGGCGGCGCAACCAGTCGTCGCTACCAACAAAATGTATACAGATTATATGTACGCGGGACTTAATCGCGATTTTATTTATTTACCTTCTCGACGTTTCGGCCGCGTTACAGCGACCGTGGTCACGAGTTGACTGAAGCAGAGCGCGACGTTTGTTTCGCAGCCCGGGTTCTTCGAACTACCCGCACTTGATTTTCATCCGTAACGGCTTCTCGAACTACCCGCGTTTCATCAATATTGTCCACCATTCCACTATTACACCGACACACAACACTAACAATGTCAGACGCTCGCACCGAATGTTCGTCTCTAGGCTGACACTTATTAATAACCGGATTCCATGAAGACGAAAGCTTAAAACCATCCCCTCGGTTAAAATTTTTATACTTTTTAATTTCAACCGCTTCACGAACTATTCGCGAGTAATAATGTCGTTCTGTAGAGAGGATAGTTCGAGAAGCCGTTACGGATGAAAATCAAGTGCGGGTAGTTCGAAGAACCCGGGCTGCGAAACAAACGTCGCGCTCTGCTTCAGTCAACTCGTGACCACGGTCGCTGTAACGCGGCCGAAACGTCGAGAAGGTAAATAAATAAAATCGCGATTAAGTCCCGCGTACATATAATTATGAGTGAGAATCGCGAAAGTTTAAAACATTACAAAATGTATACAGCTCTATAGGGAGTTACTCACCTGGTGTCCGTTGGTTGCGCAACCATATCATACATTTTGTTGGTAGCCGACGACTGGTTGCGCCGCCGTGGTGTCCCGGTGAAATATAGCCCTAAGGAAATAGGTTTAGGTACGATTTAGACGACAGGTTAGCGACTTGTCACTATTCTCCCTCATTCGTTTGTTTTTAAAATAAAAAAATATGCTAGAAGTGGCTAGGACGAAAATAATAATGGTTTGTAGGTATATCGTTTCATGAGCTCTGTTTACCCCATTTGGGAATACAGGCATGATAATTATATTCTTTTTTGACAAGAAAATTCCGGAAAAAACTTAAGCTTAAAATATTACGGCCATTTCACGCTTCGCGGCCGCTCCTAGCATACCTATTTTTACGTTTTGAGTTGGCATTATACCTAACAGTGAAAAATTGCTGTTGTCTAAAATATCTGCATCTATATCTTTACTTGCCTCTTACAACGACACCACGCGGCAAAAAATAAAACTTTTTCAAACCCAAAATATTTGACGACGTAAACAAACTACCACACTCCTAGTTACCATAAAAGGCCGACATTTATAATGTAGCAGGCAATATCCTGGTATAAAATTTAAGCTCAGAAAGCTCACAGGGTGTGCTTTAGTGAAAAACGGCCAAGTGCGAAACGCACACGAGAATTGAGGGTTCCGTACCTATTGTAGATGATTTTTTTTAAAATAAGCAATTCCATTCATGGTCTGACCGGAGAATAAAAAGCCTTGTAATTTTCTGTTTTTTTTTTGTTGCATTGGTAACTCTAAATTAAAAATGTCGCTGTTAAGTGGCTGTCAAGGCTTGGCGTTGTAAAACTTGTAAAGTTTTTTTTTGTTAAATTACGTTTTTTTTTTTTGTGTGGCGTTGAACTAAATTGACACAGGCTAGCAACTAGCAACCTATTACTATTATCTGTTTAAAGAAGAGGATACAGAACGCTATAAACAAAACCACGAATATTTTATGTTTCCCGGCCACTTCTAACATATTGTTTTAGGTTTTAAGTTAGCTTGTATAACAGTGACAAGTTGCTAGCCTGTCGCTTAAAATTAACTTTAACCTAACTAAGTTGCCTCTTACGACATCCGCGGAAAAAATAGAAAGGTGTAATTCTAAAACAGACACAACACGGAATTTTCCTATGTTGACTATGTTGTCTATGTTATTATTAGCTACTACAAGACGAGTATATTTCGTGTTTTTTCTTAGTTACTCTGTTTCCGTTATGTCGTGTATATTAGCATAAGCTAAATGTACCAATGCTCGACGCCGCAACGCCCAGTAGATGACACTCATCTGTCACCTGTCTTACTATGACATAAGGTTGCAAGTGCCAAGGATCGGGTCAGTGTCGAGCACAGGGACGTTTACTTGACTACAGCAGAAGTATTTTTTCTCCCTGTCGTCCCGGTGGGTCCACGGTCCAATTACGGAACCCTAAAAATGGCAGGGTATGGAGTGGGCGGTAAAATGCCCAGGGCATTAATTTATGAGCCCCAGGGTCCGTTCGGACGAGGATAAACTAGGGTTCCGTATTTGGCTGTTTGCTTTTTTTGTCCGAATTTATCTATTGCGGTACCGGTGTAAATATTTTACGCGGCGGGATTTCTTTTAGTTCGAGTTAAAATGTATAGTAAAGTAGGAGGTTGATTGTATGGAGGGAGTCGATTTCATTTGCATTTTTTCCAGGAGGGACCTATGTAAATTGTTACAATTGGGTACCTACATACATACATACAATCAGGCCTGTATTCCCAAACGGGGTAGGCAGAGCACACAAAACGCTACATCGACAAAACGATGAATATTTCACGTTTTGTAGCTTCTTAGGTTTTGAGGTGGCAGGTACAATAGTGACAGGTTGCTAGCCTGTCGCCTAAAATATACCTTAACCTTTGTCCACCTTGGGTACCTAGTTGACTAAAATAAACTGTTTAGTCCGTCAGATAGATTAGCGAAAAATATTGTACACGTATGTTTTCTTTTATTTGATAAGCAATAAATGACAAAGATACAGGGCTTTGAAGTTTCAAGTGACGTCTGGTACAGTCTTTACCACGGCGAGACGTTACAACCCCCTGGTCAGCTCTGCCGATGTTTAATATTTTTTTGGTAAATAAAATAAACCTGCCAAGTGCGAGTCGGACTCGCGCACGAAGGGTTCCGTACCAAAAACTGCAAAAATTCAGAATTTTTGTATGGGAGCCTCCCTTAAATACTAATTTGTTTTTATTCAATTATTTATTTTTAAATTAAATTAAACATTCTGTGAGCATTTCAAGTATTTACCTGTTACAGTTATTTAAATAGATCCAAAATAGAAAAAAAACACGCTTTTTGTATGGGAGCCCCCCTTAAATACTAATTTTATTTTATTTTAATTATTTCCATTTAAAGTAAATATTTAGTTAAATATTCTGTGAGCATTTCAAGTATTTACCTGTTACAGTTATTTAAATAGATCTAAAATAGCAAAAAAAACACGTTTTTTGTATGGGAGCCCCCCTTAATTATTATAATTATTTTAATTTTAGTATTTGTTGTTATAGCGGCAACGGAAATACATCATCTGTGAAAATTTCAACTCTCTAGCTCTCACGGTTCGTGAGATACAGCCTGGTGACAGACAGACGGACGGACGGACGGACGGACGGACGGACAGACAGACAGCGAAGTCTCAGTAATAGGGTCCCGTTTTTACCCTTTGGGTACGGAACCCTAAAAAGATGTGTCTCATGCTTTTCCGTAATCTAACTGACGGACTAATTACAATGCATCCATACATCATAGGCAGAGCACATAATACGCTACATAGACAAAACCATAACTAATTCACGTTTCATGGCAACTTCTAGCATATTTTTTAGGTTTTGAGTTGGCAGGTTGCTAGCCTGTCGCCTAAAATACTATATCTTAACCTAATTTCTTAGTTGCCTCGTACGACATCCGTGAAAGAAATGAAGAGGTGTTATTCTTAACCCGACAACACACGGAATTTAATCTGCCTTTTGCTTTTGTTGTGTGGTGTCGGGATAGAATAACATTGCTCCATTTCTTCCGTTAATATCATAAGAAGCGACGAAGGAAAATAGGATTAGGTATGTTGCAGGCGACAAGCTAGCAACCTGTCACTATTGTACTTCTTTCATCTATGTTTAAAACTAACGTTATGCTAAACGTGGCCTGGAGAAGTGCCATAGTAATTGTTTTTACTATGTTACGTTTGCTCTGCCTACCCCATTAGGGAATACAGGCGTGATGTATGTACCATCACGAACAGGGATTGTAGAGCCTATGTTTGTAACTTGGTCGTGTAATACTAATCCAATAGCTAACATCTAGTCGGTCACATCGGTCATTGATTGCACGTCTAAATTGCGAACAGTGGCAAGTGGCTCAACAATCCCGGTTCGTGACTGTACATGTAGGTACGTATTTTAGTAGTATCACCGTCGACACGTCTGCTGCGTGCGGTCGGCTATGAAATTAAACCCAACATAATCTCAAGTGTCATACTTCAATGTAGTGCCGCTAACTTAAAATTCAATATTCAAGTTGTCGCTTCTCTGTAAACATTGCGTGACAGCATTTAGGGGGTTAGTTCAAGTTTGCAAGTTGTAGTCGATTTTATGTTGAGTTCTGTTTAGTTTGGGTTGGCGACGACTTAATATGTCGGTTCGTTAGTTACATGGTTGATGTGAATTTAGGAGAGTTTAATTTTGTCGTGTGACGTTTTGTTTGTGAAATGCTTAAAACCGTTGGTGATGGGTTGAATGACACCTCTTTTTTTCTTCTGTGGATTTCGTAAGAGGTGACTAAAGAAATATGGTATGTTTCAGGCGATAGGCTAGCCGTTACTACCTGCCAACTTAAAGCCTAAAAAAATTGCTAACCTGTCGCCTAAAATATACCTTAACCTATATCCTTAGTCGCTTCTTACGACATCAACGGAAGAAATGGAGAGGTGTTATTCTTAACCCCACACAACATCACTTTATTTTGTTTTATCTACTCGTACATCCAAATTAGAATCGGCCTATGGTCAGATACAAAAAGCAAATGGCGCAAAAAATACAGTCGCGTACATATTTTTAACCACGTAGGTATAATAATGTTGAGTAATATTCAAAGATAACATTTATACGGCAAACAAATAACAGTTAAATTCAAAATGGCGGCAATATGGAATTCCATAAACAATTGCGCATCGGCGTCACAGGCTCGCGCCATCAGCCGCCCCGACCGCATGTTCCAAATTTGAAATACGAAATTCGTGTTCTCCTTTGAGCCATCATCTATTTTAAGATGTTCGAAATTTGAATGAAATCATAGAATCGATATCGATTTCATAGTGTAAGGCTAAGCGTGCACTACGACTTATTGTCGCACGACAATTTTGTCGCAGAAATGCAACGTAAGGGTTTATAATGTCATCGCGCGCACTATGATGAAAAAATCAGTATGGACAGCGCT